>CAUYPK010032277.1:0-21019 GCA_963574355.1 Loris lydekkerianus | reverse complement strand
GGGGGGGGTGGGTTGGGGGGGGGGGGGCTGGCCCGGGTCGCGCCGCCGGGGGGGCCGCCCCCGGCCGGCCCCCCCCCCCCCCCCCCCCCCCGCTCACCTTCCTCAGACGCCTCCCTGCTCTACCCAAGTCCAAATGCTCCCGGCAGGTCTGCCCACTGTCAGATGTGAACACCCATATCACACTGTTTGAACAAAAATGCTGGATGATTAATGAAAATAAAGTGCCTGGGTTTGGATTGTTCCATTTTGCAAAACCTTTTAACGCACCAACAAATCAACTGAGTGCTGCTTAGTGATGTGATCTCAACATAGTGTGGTCACAAAATAATCTGTGTACACCCACCACATAATAAAGGCCCCGTATTTAGGTCAGAATTAAATGACTTTTAAAAAGAAGCAAACAAGTACTCTCACATTCATTTCCAAAAACACGCTTTCGATCTTAACGCCCTACTGCTGACAGCCTTTCTGAGCCGCTGTGAGCAGATACCCTGCTCCCTCCACTCCAGGAAAAGGACACAGAAGTGGGGCCAGGATTCCAGAGACTCACAATGGCAAATGAATCAGCATGTTCACTAACTGTGATGATTTGACGCTTTGCCCACTTGGATCTAACAGGGACAGAATGCTGCTCTGAGGCTGTCTTGCTCTTCTGTAGTCTTAACTGAGTAGCTACTGAGACTTAGCTAAGCAGACTCTTAAACTGCTCTGTGAACCAAGACCATAACCACACAAACAGAAACACCTCTAAAAAAAGAAACACTGGAGAACAGTGACAAAGCCAGCCTGACATGGCCGTGAAGAGATCCCTCCCGCTTGCTCGCCCTTGTGGTGGTTCTGCCTGCAGAACGCCAGGGACCCTGGAGAGGGGTAGCCACCCGGTGCCCACCCGAGAGCTAAGTGCAGGGTGGAGAGGGACAGGGCACAGGCCCAGTCTCTGGCAAGTTCCAGAGGTCTGTGACTTGCTTAGGCACTTAAAAAACATAAATAAAAATTTATCCTTGACAGGTACTGCATATCCAACATGACCATGGCCGTGGACAGGGGCTGAGCCCATGGGGAAATCAGAGAAGGCTGCGGGCTCTTCCAGGGGAGGCATCTTCGGCAGGGAGAGCGTCCTACCTGGCAGTCAGGGTGAGTCTGAAGAAGCCAGCGTTGTGATGGCGCAGCGGCTAGGGGTGGGGCCCAGCAGAGACCTTTCCAGGTCTGTGTGCCGCAGCCCAGCAAGACAGTGGGCAAGTGCAGGTGTGGGGAGGCCCAGGCAGGCCTACTCCAGATGCCGCTGTGAGGCTGGGGAGGTGCACGCCACACGGACTTGCTTTCTCGGGTCAATGTGAGCAAGCTACTAGGAGCAGAGAGGCCCTTCACAGAGTTTTCTGGCAAAACTGAAGAGCAGTAAGAAGAAGCCTTGCCAGAGCTCCTAATGCTTGCAAAGAAAAAAGCGCTATACACCCCCTCCCGAACTTTGGCTTTGGTTTTATGGTGCCCATTTCAGTGGTGCAGGATTGAGGGGTACATTGATTCTAATACAGTGGAATGTAGTTTTCAAGGCAAATCTTAACAATGTTTCTTGAAAGCGCCCACAGCTGAGCACCCTCAGCTTTGTGCAGCCCCCCACTCTAAGCAACGGGGGCACTTCCTGCACAAATCCGGCGTAGAAACAAGTCCAATGTACTATCACCAGAGTGGCTGCTGTTTACATTAACACAGCATTAATGTCATTCTCTTGTCCTGTTTTATAGCTCCAGTAAATAATGGAGTGGAAAAATGACGCTCACGAGTTTATGCAGGGCTGTTAGTTCAAGTAAAGCAAAAAACAGGTTTCTGTGTGCAAAGAAAGCCATAAAACAAGACTGAAATTTAGTTGAAGTTGAAAAAATCCTAAAGAAAAGAACCTTGAAACAGGAGGTCTGTGACTTGCTGCCACAAACACAGGTGAGTGCTCCTTCCCAGGGACGAACAAAGCAAGGCCCCCGTTCCTAAACGCCAGTGGCACCCCAGCCACCATCAGAGGCCCAAAATCGGGACCGGTTCCAAGATGAAAGACACACATACCTTTTCCCCTTGAAATTAAGAGTTTTGTGGGAGGAGTTGGGTAATAAAGTCCCATCAGACACTCATGTAATAACATGGGGGCCACTCCCAGAGGCTCCTGAGCTAAGGTTCACTCTCGGGCTCCAAGGAGGCCTCTTGGTGTGAGAACAGATCTGGAGAGAGATGGTGACAAAACCAACCCCGATGAGAACCACTTATTTTTGCAAAAACAAGAAGAAAAGGGAGGAGAGAAGGAAGAGAATTTCCGTGGAGTCAGGTCAGCGTGGAGCCCGTATCCTTGACCAGCGTCACCGAGCTGCCACGTGAGCAGTGGCAGCACAAGCTCCAGCCTCTCCCGGAGGCAGCTCCCTGCTCCGCTGCATCCTAGATGGCAGAGGGATCTCAGCTCAGCCCCAACATGCACAACTGCTATTCCCTGGCCAAGTAGGGATCCCGGGGACCCAGGGCGGGCCTGAGCCAGGGCAGACACGCATGCAGTTCCAGAACACCAAGCCCCTGACCACAGCAGGATATGGAAGAGTAATCTGCACTAAGAAAATAGTAGAAAAGTTGAATAGAGCAAAAGATAAGCTGTGCCAAAGATTTTCATATTCTCTGAACTGCAGGCAAGAAGTGCCATAGAGTCTAGTTCCTTTGAAGCCTCACTGTGCTCCTGTCCTGGACTGGGGGGAGACCAGGGGAAAGGGTCAGCCTGTGGTATGATGTCTAGAACCTCACAGGAGCACTGGTCTAGTTTCAGAGGTGGTGGCAATATGACTGGGGGGCCATCGCTATCCCATAAGAAAATGAAACAAGGTAGAATCCTCTACAGACCTGCCTGGCTGCAGTTGGGGGGTTGCTTGGTGTTGGGCCTGTGAGCCTCCACGTGCTCAGCAGGCAGCACGGCACCAGCGGGACGTCTGTGTGTCTGTCTCTTGGGGTAATAGGTTGTAGAAAGGTGACAGCTTTAGTTCTTACAAGAATAATTTATTTCTGATGTTTGCTTCCAAAAATTACTTATTGCATGGGTAAACAGTGCCTATTTTTAGTAGAGGAGAGATAAGACAAAGATTTCTTTGTAAGGTTCCTTTTTCACTAGAGGAAGGGGTGAGGCTGCTGGTGGCAAAGTGTTTTTTTGAATCACCCCCAAGTGGCCTCTGGAAATATCTGGGGAGGGAAATGTCTAACTCCAGTTCTTTTTAAGTACACCATCCCTGAAGCAGCATTTCTAATACTTTGATCCCTAAGACAGATTACGTGGAAGGTTTACTGTGGTGTTAATTCTCTTTTCTCTGAATGGTAGCAGATCAGACTGTTCTGCTGGCTGTTTTAATGCATTAGACTCATCTAGTCAGCTCTCAGAATCTCTAATTTTAAGACAGATCCTAAATTTTAAATGGAAATAGTTGTCTTTCAGCAGCTGGGAATGAAGAACAGGGATGCTCTACTCTTGGGGGTCACGAGTCTGTAGTCATTCCCGTTGTCATAAAGACTGACAGGCTCCCTAAGACAGTCTCGGTGACTGCAGGTGTGCTGGGGGTGGTGCACAGGAGGAGAAGTAAGAATAAAAATCTTTCAAGATTTTTTTTCCAGACCCAGCACAACTACTATAAAAACCCTGAAGGCATAAGAACCTTTCCCTAAATTGTCAGGGTGGGGAGAGGACAGCTGTACCTAGCATTCCACCCAGGTCAGGGCTCCTTCTGATGTATGGAGGAGGGGAAGACTTGTACATGGGAAGCAGCAAATCTGGGAGAAAGCCCGAGCTTTATTTTCTGTAGTGGCTCCCAACCCATCCTGCAGTGTTCCTGTCTGAAACAGCTTGTGCAAGGCCATAGGGCTCTACCCTGGGTGCTGGTGTTCTTGTGGACTCTCTTGATTATACAAAGACTTCTATGAGTGATGGGGAAAAAACCCAAGCCATAATCTAGAGAAAGGACAGCTGGTGACTCAGCAGCTCCAATCCAAAGTGAAACCTTAGGATGAGAAGATAAGGGGACCCCATCATGGGACGGAAAGCAAGAGTGGGAGGGAACAAGGCTGTGGCAGTGCCAGCGAGACCCTGTGCTGACACAGCAGGACAGTGACAAGACTCAGGACGGCAAAGGCGCCTGACACGCAGCGGCTGGTAACTGCTAAGTGTCACATGGGAAAACCCTCTCCAACTCCACAAACTCCTGCCTGATAAATACTTCCCGACGGTGATGCCAATGGAAGTATCAGGCAACCAAGGAAGGGGCTCAGTACGCAGCAAATGTCCTCAAGTTACGTCAGCAAGGTCTCCGAGCTGGGGGGCTGGAGGCCCGTCCGAGGTTCACCACATTTAGGATGCTGATTGGGGTTTCTGCCAAAGGTAGGAATGGGATGTGATTGAGGCTTCCAATAATTTAGGAGTCAAATGGGAACAATAATCAAAGCTTCCATTTTCAAGTTGAAATAACTCCAAATCCTTCTCTTTTACTTAGGGAGAACATGAGTACCATGTCATTATTTTAGTTTACTGAGTTGCTGTTCCAAATGTTCTCGGGAGCATTAGTGCTAAAAGAGAACAGGGGAGGGGAGCTCTACCATTTCCAATCACATAGAGGACAGAAATCCTTTTAATTATGACCATGCCAATCTGCGTCCTGCTAAAACAGCTAATTACATGTCAGGAGGACACTCAGTCATTCAGAACAATTGCCATTATATTTTTATATATTCATTCTGTGCCACCCCCCTCAATTACCATGGTTACAATTTGAAAAGATTCAGCCAAAGCTTCATTTGATCACAGCACACCAATGTGAATCTGAGAGTTAATTATGGCTGTCTAGAGCCGCTCTTATTTAAAAGAAAATGAAAATGGAGTCAAGGGAGCCAGCGTCCTGAGATTTCCTGAGTGTAAGCCAAGCTGTTGTCCACATGCCTCCTGCTGCACCGAGGGGCCTGTACCCCAACTGGGGCCAACCAATCCGAAACCTGATACATAACCAGGGGCACAAGAGAAGAGAGGGAAAGCTCCCCCTGCAGATGAAGCCTCTTGGTGGTGACAGAGTGCCGGCCAGTGAGACAACGCATGTATGTGGTCTACTGTACAACAAATTCACTTGAATGGGTCAACCACATCTAGTTCTGCCCCAAGGCCATATGAGGAACAATAGAAAAGTTGAGATACTTATGTGTGTGACCCCAAAGCACCTACTCCGTCAAGACAAAGAAGGGGGAACAGCCAGTCCTCCTCTCTTATTTCTTAACCTCTTGATCACAAAAGAAAACCAGTGTTAGACAGGATTTGTTGAATCATTAGATTTCTTTGTGCTGCTTTTTCTCATCCCTACCAAGAAAGAATGAAACTAATATGGAAACTTTTCCGTTTATAAGCTTCCAGATACTGGAAGTACACAGGTAAGAACAAAGTTGCATTTCAGAGAAAAGTGAGTCAACCCCTGGCCCTGCAAGATCACAAGAGCAGCAGCTTATCACTTTCTGTTTATAAACAGAATTAAGAACAGCCTGCCCGACTAACTTAGTAGGGAACTAGTTTGCTAGTTCTTTGCACATGGTAAGGGCATCTTTCTTCTTAAGTGATAGTCTTGTTTGAAACCAAGAGTGCATAACATAGGGGACCACACTACAGAAGACAGGTCCCTGTTCTGACAGATGCTACCATGAAACCCTCAGATGACCTGGTAGTCACAGGTGCCTCTGCAGGACAGCCTTCCACTCATTAGGCAGTGATACCTTTACTTTGGACAATGTGGGTTTTCCTGGTAACGTAAGTCAGACAATGGGGAAGGGAAGAAAAGAGAGGGCTTTCAGCTCAATCTGTCAAATCCAGGATGGCTGATGACTTGATCCCCAAATCCTGAGTAATCTTCCTTGCTATTCAAAAGAGTACACAAAAAAGGGAATGCTTCATATGTGTAATTCCCACCTCTGCCCCAGTGTATCCACTACCCCACACCCTCCCCCAAAGACAAGGTACCCAACTTTCACTTGGGAAATCTTGAAAAATAAATCTGGCTCAGTAAAGCTATAAATGATTTGGCTGGTCTCAACACAGCCCCAGTGAATACAGTAGTAAAGCATCACTAATAATCACAACACAATGACAAAATCTGTCAGCATTCTGACATAAGATTTAAATCACACAAATTAACACAGAAACCAATGTACAACAGGGAGGGTCTGGACTGTAAGATCAACAACAACGAAGAAAATTATTGCCTACGAATCTGTTGAGACTCACTGGGGAGAAAATACTCTGGGTGTTCTCAGAACAAAAGACAAAAAGCATTTTAAAAGGCAGATCCATGAGTTACAGAGGAAGATTGCTTCTACCCAAACCTTTCTTAAGATAAAAGAGAACAAGGACCGAAAATTCACATTTTAATGGGGGGGTGGTGGGGCTATTTCCACAGTTGTGGGCCGGAATAATGTATCTGGTCAAGACAGGAGGGAGTGTTTGTGTTACAAGGTGGATACACCCACCTACTACCTGGTGTAGCAGGATAAAAAAAAAACTCCGCAAGAAGTCAGCTCCAGACCAGGAGAGAGGAAGATGGCGGGAGCTGTTCACAGACAAGAAGTGCCTGGAGACTCCTGATTTAAAGAAGAGCGTATCGGTACCTGGTGGTATCGAAGGGAAAATTTCTAAAGCCAACGGCCAGACAGGGAGCAATGAAACTGATTCTTCATAGTTACTCCCTTTGAGGTAAAAATAAAACTGGATATCTGGACCCACAGGAGTTGCTGATTACTGAACAGTCGTCATAAATATACGAGGAAGTAGAATAATACCAAATTTATATATTTCCGTATTAATGATTTTCCTCAAGTCTTTTCTAGGTGGTCACACCTACTAAGCTGGGGTGAAGGGCCACGGGAACGTGGATGGGGGTGTTATCCGACTGAACGGCTAGTGTTCATCGTGAGGTGGAAGGTAACTATACTTATCAACCCCTTAGAGGGTTAAGACGGCCAAGAAAACAGTCTTAAGGGGCACTCTAACCTTACACACCTTGCAGAAATAAACCAAGATGTCTCCTTAGTACTGAATGGCAGCAGACGGTCCTGTACTGGCCTCCACCTGATGTTGGGATTATCAACAGATAGGCAGACAGCTCCTTAACATGATCCATCTTTTAAAGTTCCCCCTTATAAGGTGTTTTTTAAAAGGGTGGGAAGCTTTACCCACCTGACTACAGTAATTGAATTAAAATGTCTTTTAAAAAAATAAGTTACATGAATATCTGTTGGCCAGTTGCCCATACTCAGTATTTAAAAGACACTTAAAAGTCTTCCTCAACCAGGAAGGAACAGAGCTGACAGAGCCCTTTGAGGCCTGAAGTTCAGAATGGACTGAGAGGAGAGAGAGTGACCAGAAGACAGCAGGTGATCTGTAAAGAGCCTGGCTCGTTCCTCTTTAGTAATAGCGCAGTTTAGCTTTTCTATTTTAAAACTACCTCCAAAACCTGGAAAAGCTTAAGGAAGAAGTTTACTGTCCAAAGATATTAGAAACACTAACAGTGGCAGCGCCATATGCCCTTTACAAGAACTAAAGGGGTCAGGAAGAGACAGCAGAATTGACCCTGGTAACAAACAGAAAACTGATGGTAGGTTTAAATCTAGACCAAACAAAAGTCAAGTCTTACCCTTGGCTTAAAAGCAAGTTAACACGTAAGGCAGTGGGGTCTTCAGAGTAGGCCACCGGTCTTCTCAGATGACAAGACTCTTTCCTCCTGTTCCCACTGAGTCCAACACAAGGCTGTCTTCCACTGGTGGAAATATTCTTTTAGTTTCACCACATTGGCAGTTAGGGCCTGGTACTGCTCTCGGAGGATGTGAACTCCTTTTATTCACTGAAGGCTTTTTTTCTTCCTTAAAGGTCTTAAAACAATGAAACCTTTTAGCTCTTCTATGCCAATCACTGAATTTCTTTAGAAACGGCAGCTGTCTTAACAGTTTGTTCCCTTAAAAAGACCAGCAAGAACAGACAACACTAGCAATCCTATCACAGAGAAGCTATATCAATTACAATAAATACTATGTGACGTGGCTTGTCAGAGTGCACGTTTTTCCTCTCCTCGTTCTGATTCAACCACCAAGAAAAGGACAAAACACCACCAAAACAGAAAGATAAAATGTTAAATTTCTTCTAAGCAAAATAAAAGGAAAGAAAGATACCACAATTTCCTAATTGAAGTGAGTCAAATAAACCAAGAAAGAATATGAGCAGGAGAGCGGGTGGGGTCGTTCCTGAGAATAATAAATGCTACTCTTGAATTTGTTGGTTCAAGTAATACAGTAAAACAGATGACTGCTCCATTTTACTTCAATTCTTGGAAGCTGGAAAAAGTATATACAATCCCCCCCATCCCGAAATCCATGGACAAGAGCAGGACCAATCCCTGCACAATGGTTCTCTGAAGTCACAGACACACGTGAGACGGTACTTTCATGCCTTCCAGACTCTTCCCCACACTTATGTGAGCAGGATGAACAGATGAGGAGACGAGGTGGTCAGCGTGTGCCTTACCTGGTGGGAGCCCAGTTAAGGACTGGCAGATATCCAGCATGTCATAAATGAGAAAGGGAAGACCAAGGGAGGTCAGGTGCGCGTGCGCGCTCGCTCTCTTGATAGTTTGAAGTTGAATACATTTGGTAGAGAAGGAGGGATGAAGAGGTAAGAAAATGGCACCTTCCATCTTGGTAATTTTTCAGGTATTGGACAAAAAGACAGAAACCCCACTTAATAGCCAGCCCCATGCTCTCCTTGAAACAAGGCTTCCTTCCTCCCCGAAAGGGTGTGGGATGAGGCAGAAAGTACACAGCAGTGCGCCTCTCTCAGATGCACCCTGTGCTGTTTCCTTCCCCCCACGGTGACAGTGTGTCACTTAATCGGGATGCCAAGAGATCATTTTCATACAAGGCCAGCAGATGTAATTTTCTTTGATGCATGAATAGTTCATCACTTTGCTACTAGATGACAAGGTGATCACAGGGTGACTCTATAACGCAAGTTCACTGTTTGGTATTTCGAGTTCTCAAAATGAAAAAAAGATTTATCAAATATAAATATCTTTAAAAAGTAACAAAAGTGCTACATATGTGATCGAGGAAAAAAATTCCATTAGTTACTGCCGCTTAAAGTAGATTAAACTTTACAAATATTACCACATCCATTATCAATATGGCTTCCAATTATTAAATAAATTGCCTGTAGCAATAGCTTTTCACATCTCTACAAGGACAGAGTAAAGAGAACACCAAAGCAGTCACATCCTGTCATGTCTCACACAGCCACAATGTAGGTGGCCAATGTCCCCTGCTTTCTTCTGCTCCTATTTAGGCAAGTATTTGCGTCTATGACAGTCAGCACGGCCCCAGTGCTGTCCTCTATCGGCCTCTCAGACTGAGGGGGCTTCAGTTAATGGATAAAAGACTATTTCACTATTTTTGACCTTCGCTCCATCCTTGAAAGACTGTTTTTGGTAGCAGGGAAAAGGAACACCGATAGGAGGCAAAGCAACTTCCATGAGGACCTCCAGAACGTTCCAGACAGGCACTGGTAACTGTGCCATGGAATGTACAGTGGTTCTGAGAACTGGACTTAGCATCCATTAGACATTCAGCTCATACTTTTTTCCAATGCTCTCAAGCTGGGTTTTTTTTTTTTTTTTTTTTTTTAATTTTTGTCTTTTTTTTTTTGTTGTTTTGTTTTTAATTATGGTCCCAAAGGCAGAAGGCAGTATTTTATCTACTAAGTCACACAGCTTGTGAGAGGAAAGGATATCTGTGTCAGGCATGTTAACAACAACCACAATCTAAGAACAAGTTTCTCCATTGACATTCTTAGCACAGCACCCAGAGAAGTGTAATCTAGCCACGGTGTGACTATAAGGAGGCACGGCTTATTGCAGCTGGAAATCAATTCTCCTCACGCCGAGGTGGGGATGCTAGTGTTCCTGTGACTCTGTGGATACTCCCCAGTGGGGTCTGTCATGCCTGTGACTCTACCTCAGCTTGCTTCCTGTCAGCCTTGGGGGAGGAAAAGGAGGTACAGACTAGTGTTACATGAATCTAAGGTACCCAAGATTTTACACATAGCCTAATATTTGAGAACTGAGGGCTATCTAAATACCTGGAAGCACTTTCTTGGAATGCTAAGACGGAGCAGCAAGATTTTCTAGCCTCAGGGGCTGGGAGAGGGAAGGTTGGTTGGTTGGTTATTATTTACTGGGAATTAATACTGAGAGAGTATATGCAAAGGCTGAGGGCACCATGCCATCTTCACAGAACAAGACCCTAACGGCTACCTGACATACAAGAAACTGCAAGTTATACTGTAAGAACACATGTTAAGGACCGAGGAAAGTCTGCTAAGGTGCTACATCTAAACTAAGTTAACTCATTGTGTTTCACCTCCCTGATCAGTCATCATCCAGGGCCTCTGTCTTGATTTCGTTGGCTCCTTGTCGGGCCAATGCCAAGATAGTGTGGTTGACTGCTGCCATTTCCACAGCTAATGAGATGGGGTCTTGATGGTCACTATGGCTCGTGCTGTCATCCTAGATGTGCAGAAATAAGAAATGAGTGTTACTGGTGGATTGGTACCATTCTCTAGTTCACAGAGAGGCATGCCGGGGCAAGGGGAGGCAGAACATTCAAGGAAGAGAATGAAACAGTGGGGGGGGGGGGGTGTCATGACAAAGGTGAGTTGTATTTAAGTAGACACTGAATGGATATAGGTCCAACTTTCTCCACTCATGTTTTTATGATTCAACAAATAAAAAGCACTAAAAGCGTTTTTCCTGGCTGAGCAGTTTTTTTTTTTTTTTTGCAGTTTTTGGCCGGGGCTGGGTTTGAACCCACCACCTCTGGCATATGGGGCCGGCACCTCACTCCTTTGAGCCACAGGCATTTTATTCATCCCATCAGAAAAGACTGCTGGTGAAGATGATCAGACCTGGAGTGATAAGTACAAGACCAATTTTTTGGGCTTTCTGTTTGTAACAAACATGGCACTAATCACCACAGGCCATGCTAGCGAGACATCACCTTCCAGGCTGGTACTCGTACAGATTATTAGAATTCATGCTGTTGCTCCACCGAAATGTAAAAACTGGACAAAACTTACAACTAGACACTGACATCTTACAGATAAAAGCGTATATCTGTAAATAAAGAATCCTCAATTATAAGAAGACAAAAGTGTCACTGTTAGAAATGGCTGTGGGAGAAGGGTGTGAGGCTCTCCTGCTGCAGGTAGCTGAGCAAGGGGACCTGAGTGGGCATCTTGCCTGGAGGCCATGCGAGGGCTCCTCCCCTCACAGCTCAGTGTGTGAACACAACAAAGCTGTGAGGGAGGCTGGCCCCACAGGATGCACCGCCATTACAAATTAGGGGTATGTTTCTCATCTGTAATATCTTCAGGGGAACCTGGAATCAAAGAGCTTTGGAAAGGGTAAGTCCCTTGGGGGGAAAAAAAAAGCACGGATGTGCTACCCTCAGGGCATCTGTGAAAAAAGATGGAAATGATCCATCTCATACTGGTAGGTTGAAAAATAATAGGAACGTTTCCAACTAGGAAGATTTAGAGACCATTAAGTAAAACATGGGCTATGCCTTAAGATCCGAAAAGAGAAAAAAAGGTAACTTTTGGGAAGTGTGGGTACCAGTCTCACTTTGATTGTCAGAAATTAGCTATTAGAATTTAAAAAGGGAACCACATCCTCTTGGAGCGTCTATACTCAAGCTGATACACAGGCTGCTGGGAGAAGAAAGTGCCCAGTGGACTCTACGAGGACTCTAGGGCCGAGAGGCAAGGAACCGGTAAGGACTTAAGAATAGAAATGCTCTTGCTGAGGTCTAGGGGAAGGAACCACCCATTCTCTGCATATTTCAAATGGAAATGAAATTTAAATACTACATAAATTCTAATGAAATCTGTCAACACCTGTGGGGGAGGAGAACTCCCCCAGGTTTAGTTACTAAATTATTCCATGCAGTGGCTACAATTAAATACATTTCCCCCCAAGCAATGCAGACTAAATCAGGCCGAGGTGAGAGTCATGCAGGCATTGCATTTACGACAGGATGCGAGTGTCAATGTGCCAGAGAGACTCTGTAAAAACCACTCCACTGGGCACGAGGACTCCTACTGCACTGGGGCTAGAGCGGGCGGGGGCTCCACTGTGCCCTGCGCGACGGCCCCTAGCATTTCTCAAACACTGAGTGTGTGTGGTGAATGGTGTAACTTGCTTGTTTGGGTCAGATCCTCCTCTCTTCTTCTACCTTCTCTGCTTCTCTGCCTCCCTCTGAACTTCTTCCCTCCTCCTCCTCCCCATTGCGTACTTGCCAAGTATCCTGTTGTATGACAATAGATCCATGTGGGTGAAGAACGGTTTCTCACAAATTCAACAGGACAACTGCATCTTACCACATTCCTTTCAAATTACATGAAAATCTAACTAGATACATGAGCAGAGTGGGGGGACATTAACTGTTCCCCTCCCCCACCCAAGACAGCCACACCCCCAGAACCCAGTTGTCACACTGTCCCACTGCTCAGTCACCAAGAGCCTGTGCCTGCTGCCCAAGTCCTCACCTGCTCAGAGTAGTCGTTCCCGTCCACATCGTCACTGTTGGAATGGCCTCCTGGACTCTGTACATCTATCCCATGACTCTCCAGGATTGCTGCTTCTTCGAAAAAAGCAAATAGATCCCTAAATTATCTGTTACCTTATCATAACGGCTAGAACTCTAGATTAACTTTAGTGCTAAGGAAATTAGAATATAATTAAATAAGAACCTATATTCCTCTACATTTCTTTCTTTTTAAACTGTAAAACGATAAAATTCAGCTGCACAGAGGTCCGATTCTGGAGTGTCTGCTACTATGCAAGCCAAGTTTAAGATGTTAACTGGTAGGCACTTCAAAAACGCTTGCTAAGTAAACAGCCCTCCTGTCTTCGGGTCCAATAAAGCATATGAGAGCTAAAATGATAAATAGGAACTATATTTAAAAATGAAATGCAATTTTAAAAGATTGACATCAACCCCACCCATCTCATGGATTTAAATTTCTTATTTTTTGCTACAGTTTTGAATGGGAAAAACATCTTTTATTTCTTTATTAGTTATATTCATAGTTTCCCCTAGACCAGTTCTGGCATTTTCTTGTTTCCCCTCAGCTTTATTAGGGTCTAATCAACAAACAAAAATTGTATATAACGGTCTATAATGTAACATTTGGATACATGTAAAAATTGTGAAATGACTATCAAGAATTCAGTTTTTTGTTTTCCTTGAGATAGTCTTCCTTTGTTGCCTTGGCTAGAGTACAGTGGCATCATCATAACTCACTGTAACCTCAAATTCCTGGGCTCAAGCAATCCTCCTGCCTCAGGAGTGTACATCACCGCACCCAGCTACTTTTTCTGTTTTTAGTAGAGATGGGGTCTGTTGCTCAGTTTGGTCTTAAACGCCTGAGCTCAAGCAATCCTCCCGCCTTGGCCTCCCAGAGAGCTAGGGTTACAGAGGCATGAGCCACCACACACAGTCCAGATTTCTTAAGCATTCTTTGTTCCTTGTTTTAAATCTCATTCCAAATTATTAATATTAATCAGTTATTTCTAATCTAAGTCACAGCCCCATAATAACTAAGAAGCTTAGGGTATCACATTCCTTCTCATAAGACCCTACAAATACCTTTAATATGTAGTATAGGAGTAAAATGCACAGGGGCCATGTCTGAGTCTATATTCTAGAACTTTAAAAACAATGAGTTTTATAAATAATAACAGTATTAATATTACAATAATATAAATAATACTAACTAAGGACTATTAAAAATACAACGAGGAAAAACATGAGTGATTCTTGTTAGGCTTACAAATCAGGGTCATTTGGCCTTGCAGTATGTAAAACTGAAGTCACTGGCCAGAGAAACACAGTACAGCTAACGTGCTTCCTATGGGGACGCAGCTGCGCTGATACATTACCGATATTGGCTCTCCTCTTGATCTCCTTCCGTCTGTTAGCAAACCAATTATATACTTTCAGGGAGGTAACTCGTTCCAGATCTGACAGTTTTTTGCCTGTGAATGCATGCAATAAAATTTAGATAATCTGTATTTGGGATCCAAGAATGAATTAATTTTGAGAAATTACATTTTTGTTTTATTTAAGTTGCTTTTGATTACATTTTTTGCTAAATTAACAGTGGGAATTTTTTTACTATTACCTAGTACCATGTACACATTCAGTTATTACTAAATAAACATATAAATGAATACACAAATAGTAACTAAGGACACAATATGCTTCAAATCAGAAAGCCAAACACATGGTAAAGAATTCCAAGGTGTCTTTACCAAACACATGGTAAAGAATTCCAAGGTGTCAGATCAAAGTTCATGTGACAGTTTTGTGTAAGCTTTATCAATTAGCATCATTCTAGAATAGTAAGTTATTCTTTATCAAGTATCTAGGTAACAGAAATTTACCATACTTACATTTTTTAGGTCTTTATATTAACTAGTTTCCTGCTGTCTCAAGACAGAATAATATACATATTTTCTTGAGGGCTAAAGGCCACGATGACCCTGGCTTATTGTTTAACTGTGCTGGAACACTCTGCACAATTGAGGTTGCAATTTACATTTGTCTTCTTTGAAAGTCAAACTGGATTTCTGATGGACGGTACCATGTTTGCCAGTTAGGACCCACCTGTACCATTCCTTTCTTTCATGCCCTTTTCTGTTCTTCAGCTTTTAATCCATAGTGGGTAGAGAAATCAGAAAGCAGTGTTTGTTAGGGCCTTGATGATTCAGGGGTAAAATATTTTCCAGGCAGAGTTCAAGTTCCTGTGTGGCTTCAGGCTGGGACTTGTGGCTTATGTGAGATAGGGTTCAGGTTCCTCTCATTTATGTATTTATGTGTGTTTTGTTAGAGCTGAAGTGGTAAGGCCTAGGTTGCTAGAAGTCTGGCTTCAAGGTGAGGGAGAATAAATTACTGTTTGTTATAAAATGATGCCATGTTTATATATAGCCTTAAGACAGTCAAAATAACTGGCCAGGTGGAAATCAGTTGGATTATATTAACTGAAAATGGTTTTAATGATAACAAAATCTACAAAATGTGAAATATTTTAGCACATGGAAGAAAAAACACAGGAAATACTTAAGCAGTTCTGTTGACTTGAACAGGAACAAAAAGACTTCAAAATGACATTGCTCTAAGTTTTTTCTAGCTAAGCAGAAGTCATCTTGATATGGGAAGGAAAAAAAAGCCAAATACAAAAAGAATTCTTTCCCCTAAAAGAAATGCAGAATTACACACTTCATGATTGTTTTTAAAAAAAAAACATCTTGATCTTTTTACTAACAAAACTTGCTCAGATATTCCAGACTTTAAAGTTATTTTGGAATTGATATATTTCTGCTAAATTTTTAGAAGGAGAAGTCCAAACACGTAAACATACTAATTTCAAGGTCTCTCATCTCATGCAGGGTCATTCCCTGGACACTCTCCAGTGTGAGCATTTCAGTACCTGTCTGAACAGGATGGGGCAGCGGCCACCTGCAGAAGGATGGCACAGACTGAGCTAAGAGCACCAAGCTGAGCTAGTGTGAGGGTTGAATGCTGATGTGTTACTGAGAGCTGTGCCACAGGGCAGCGCTGTGCTGGGTACCTCACCTGGCTTCTGTATAACTGCATTGCAGGCATTTGCAATTTCTTCTCTCTTTGCTTCATCTGGGTATTGATTCTCATTGAAGTAACTGCAGAGATAACCAACAAGACACAGAGTTTTTAGTTTCTTAAATGTGCTCTCATTAAAACACTAACTCACTGAAAAATATATTCTTCTTTAAGATGTAACATTCAAATATTTAGTCCAGGATGACCAATGGAATTTTCTGCAAGAATAGAAACAGTCTTATCTATGCTGTCCAATGTGGCAGCCACTAATCACACATGGTTACTAAGCACTTGAAATGAGGCTAATTTAAGGAATGCACTTTTGATTTCATTTAACTAATTTATCTAACTAGCTACATGTGACTACTGGCTTCTGTACAGGACAGCACAAGTCTATATACTGCTGTGCTTCTTCAAAACGTGCCACTGACATGAAGGCTATTCCCGTATAAATGATCCAAGTTACAGAGTTATGCTATTTAGCAATAGGACTTTTTTCTTTTATGGTCATATTGTTTATAATAGTAAAAATTGGATATTACCCCATTGTCCATCAACGGGAGAGTAACAGAACAAATTAAGAAACATCTATATTTATACACAGCTATTTCAAAATAAGTTAGGAAAAAGTAAGTTAAAGCTCTATCCAGTGACCTAGAGGGATGTTTATGACATATTTCTAAGTGAGAAAAACAATCTGCAGAATAGTATATGTGAGAACACTGCTATAGAATTTAAAATTCCCAGATACTTCCAGGGGTCATAGCCACAAATTATTAGAGTTCCTAAGTTTGTGCAAGTCTGCAGAGACGAAAGCTGGATGGGCACACATCAGCTTGTACGGGCTGAGTACTCACTGTGGGGAAAGCAACTTAATGGGAAGAAATTTAAATATTTTCTTTATCTTACCTTTTTTCTTTTTTTAGAAAGGTCTTGCTCTGTTGCCCAGCCTAGAGCGTAGTGGCATCATTATAGCTCAAAGCAACCTCAAACTCCTGGGCTCAGTGATCCACCTGCCTCAGCCTCATGAGTAGTGGGGGACTCTCATGCCCAGCTAAATTTTTGTATTTTGGGAGTAAAGATGACAGTCTCACTATGTTGCTCAGGCTGGTCTCAAATTCCTGGCCTCAAGGGATCCTCCAGCCTTGGCCTCCCAAAGTACTGAGATTATAGGTATAAGTCACTGTACTGGCCAACTTCAGTACTTAAAAAAAAAATAGGTTTGCCGAACCCATCCTTAGGGTTATCAGACCTGCAAAACTGTATGTGAGAACACACTGCTTATTAGTACACTCCTGTCACCATGAGTTTAATAGAAGAAAGAATTTTCATGATCTGAACCTGGAAACTTCATATCAGGAAAAGCTCCCTTGTCAAATCCTAGCACTTATTTCTTTAGGGGCTTCCCTTCCCCTTTAATCCCACCTTTCTTATTTCCTGAGCACTCCTGTTTGCAATGGTGGAAATGCCATTCTACCATGAATGAGCACCAGAGGCCCCCAGCCCTTCTCAGGAGTCATCCCCAAACCTGATTCCCCTTCTTTCACAGGCCTGCTCCTCCTCAGAGGGCACGCATTCACAGCAGTCCTGATGACCGCAGTTGCCCCCACCTCACAGCCTTTTCTTTTCTAGAACATACGTCACACAGGTGTACCCTCCACTGTGGTCTGTTTTGTTTAGGCATCTCTTCCTGCAGGATTTTCACTATCCTCTCTGAGATTCCAGTATTGACACTGAGGATTTTCCAAGTCACTACCCATATACTTGCTCCACTCAAATTTCTAATGGCCTTTGTCTTTGTTCCACTTCTACTGTCTACTTAGGCAAAGCATGGCTATCACTTGGAAGCTTGTTAGAATCAGACACCACCTCAGATTTACTAAATCAGAATCTAAATTTTAACAAGATCTCAAGGTGACCTGAATGCACAGTAACATCTGAGAGGTACTGGATTAGTTCATTTACTCAAAATTTTTTTTAAAAAGCGCCAAAAGCAGATATTAACTATTTAATATGTGCTTGTAACTATGGATAAACAAAATAATTAGGTAGTTTCTGACTTCGAGGAGTTCATTAACTATCGGAGACATATAAAAAAATACCCATGTGTTAAAACGCCACAGGTCCTACAGACAGAGCACTGTGGGAGCACAGCACAGGGTCTGTTCAGGGTGTTGGTAGGAGCTTTAGAATTCTGGCAGGAGGCTGCAAGGCAGAAAAGAGGAGAAAGAGCATTTCACGCAAAAGAGAACAGTATGTGCAAAAGCAAAATGGTAGGTAAAAACCTCGAGAGAGTTTTCAGCATAGAGAAGAGTTTAGTGTAGTTAGAACATGAGATTCATACAGAGAAATGATGAGTTATTAGCTTGCAAAGGTAAGAAGGACCCAGTTTGTGAAGAGATTCATCTGAGGCTTATCCTGAACTACATAGGAGACCTAGAGGTTTGGAAGATAGACAGAGATATGTATCTATCTTTGCGTTAGAAAGATAACTTTCTGATATCGTCTAGGCTCAACCCTCAGAATTCTACCTCCATGATCATAAATTCTGAAGTTCCTCAATCAACTTTCAGTTTACATACTCCTCCTCTTTGAAAGAATCATAAAGAATTCATTTTCTTTATGATCTTTAATCTCTTAATAACTTCCACCCCTGCCCAAACATAAACAAATTAAAAAAAAGACATCTCCATTGATCTATGCCTCTTCCTTGGGCCTCACCTCTCTTCTCTTAGCCTGAACTCCATCAACAACATCCCTCAGGAGACATTCAGATTATTTAGCTTTTTTGTCTTTCCACTGTATCTGTCCAGCCAATCTCCTACCCTGCAGAAAGCACCTTCCATTTGTTTTCTTCCATCCTTGTCTCAGGGGACCAAATATTCCTAGGCAAAGTCATAAAATAGGGACAATTGGTTTCTTTATAAATCTGGACTTTCCAACCTTAGTCAGGCCCCTCATTTCTGATAGGAATTCTTTTTTCTTTTTTGAGACAGAGTCTCTCACTTTGTTGCCCTTAGTAGAGTGCCGTGGCATCACAGCTCACAGCAACCTCTAACTCTTGGGCTCAAGTGATTCTCTTGCCTCAGCCCCCCGAATAGCTGGGAATATAGGTGCCCCCCTCAACACCTGGCTATTTTTAGAGATGAGGTCTCACTCTGGCTCAGGCTGGTCTCAAACCTGTGAGCTCAGGCAGTCCACTCGCCTCAGTCCCCCAAGTGCTGCAATTACAGGTGTGAGCCACCACGCCCAGCCCATCTTTTTTTAGCCAGCTGTCTTTTGTACCCCACCTTTCATGCCTCACATACCTACAACCTCTTAGCTTCTAAGCCCTCAACCTACCTCTGTCACTCTTTTTGCAGGTAACCCTCCCTTCCCTTTTGCCAAGATGGAGATTTAATCTTTTTAGTTCAACTTCCATACCGCTGAGCCATTCCTCAATTTATTCTTTTGTCTCGTGGCAGAGGATGATGCATGCATTCACCTCCTCTTCAAAGCCTACTTGACCGCAGGTCCCCATTTTTTAATTTTCCCAACTCCCTCCTTTCTTCATTGCAAGTCCCATCTTTTCCCTGAGTCTATACAATGACCCTATTTCATGGATTTTATTTTTTATTTTCTTTTTTTATTGTTTTCAGGTTAAATGAGGGTATAAAGAATTAGGTTATGATGTCTGCATTTGTTAGGTAAAGTCCCTCTTATAAGTTGTGCCGGCCGCTCTAATATGGTGCCCAGTAAGTGGAGCACACTGGTTCCTTCCCGCTCTCCTGCCCCCGCCTTGAACTGAGTCTCTCTCTTACGTGGAGATGTGTTAGACTGCCTACTGGCTACTTCACGGATTTCATCTCACATATTTCTTCATTATTCTGATCTCTGAAATCAGAATTCATTTCATAATTTAGTGATGTCTTAAAACTAATTGTCAGTGTTTCTTCACCCTCTTTGGCATGTAAAAGAAGGTGTGTCTTACAATCAGGCCTTCTCAGATTTAATAGAATATGGCAGTTGCTAAAACCTGCAGATCTAGCACACCTCATTATGACAATTTTTTATCCAAATAACTGCAAAGCCTGTGACAGATACTCTATCCCCTTTAATACCTGATTAATATTCCTAAAACACATCTCTCATCAGTGTCCTGTTCAAAAATTTTCAAAGGTTCATCACAGAAGTGTTCAGAGTCCTCTTCCAGCACCTTCCCATCTTTATCTGCTGCCACCCCACGTCTAGGAGAACAGAGCAGCCTACAAGCTCCTCACATCTCTGCCCTTCTGCCAGTACGTCTGCTTTTCACCTGCCCCACCCCCCACCCCCAGTGCAAATCTTATCTAGACATCTTTCAGGGTATAATTCAAATATTACCTCTTGGCCAGTCAAAGCTATTTTTTAGCTCTGTGAATCTCACAGCGTTTTGTCTGTTCCTCCCTTACATCTGCTTCATCGTGCATTATCCTTATAATTGCACACATCTCTCTCCTACTGTGGTGAAGACCATCTGACACCAGGAACAAGTCTGACTCATCCTCAACAAGCACAGCTCACTAATGACAGTGCTCACAAACTCAATGATGGACAAAGTCACTACCGAACAGTGTGGGGCCTCTCAAAGACATGGACACCATAGTAAAAAGCTACTGACACCAGGGGTACAGAGATACTGCAAAACGGGTCTTTAAGGATATACTAAAGTGTTAGAAATGATTATCTGTGAGGAGTGAGAAGGCTGGGGGTGGGGTGAGGTGGGGAAATATTGGCAACAATTCAGAGTAATTTTCTCATTCTGCTTTATGTACTTCTGCACTAAATTTCTGAAATGAACACATACTATTTTTATGTTTCTTTTTAAGGAACATTAAAATAGGCCAGGTTGGTGGCTCATGCCTATAATCTTAGTACTCTGGGAGGCTCAGGCCAGTGGACTGCTTAAGCTCAGGAGTTCAAGACTAGCCTGAGCAAGAGCAAGACCATCTCTACTAAAAATAGAAAAACTAGCCAGGCATTATGGTAGGCACCTGTAGTCCCAGCTACTCAAGAGGCTAAGAGGATCAGTTAAGCCCAGGAGTTTGGGGTTGCTATGAGCTATGATGCCATAGCACTCCAGCCAGGTGAGACTCTTATCTCAAAATAAATAAATAAATAAAATAAAATAATTAAGAATTAGTTTAATGATTAATACAATTCTATTTGTTTGGAAAGTGTATTAGGACCATCTAGAAAATATTAGGATGTGATTGCTGTTCTAGTGACTAATAGAATAAAAGCATACTATTTTTGGAAGCTAAATTAGAATCTGCAATTA
>CAUYPK010032276.1:0-24962 GCA_963574355.1 Loris lydekkerianus | reverse complement strand
GGTCCCTCCTCAGAAGCAGCATAACAAAATCCAAACTTGGCAAAGAGCCACAGTATACAAAATAATGATAAGAGGCAAAGAGCCAAAATTCATTTTGGCCGGGAGCCGCATGCGGCTCTAGCCGCGTGTTTGCCACCCCTGACTTAGAGAAACTTCTTTAAAGAAGACAGACGCAAAATCTACAAACACACGAAAAAAAAAAAGCTTATCATCCTTAATCATCAGAGAAATGCAAATCAAAACGACTTTGAGATATCACCTAACCCCAGTAAGACTAGCCCACATAACAAAATCTCAAAACTAGAGATGTTGGCATGGATGTGGAGAAAAGGGCACACTTCTACACTGCTGGTGGGAATACACACTAATATGTTCCTTCTGGAAGGATGTTTGGAGAATACTTAGGGACCTAAAAATAGACCTGCCATTCGCTCCTATAATTCCTTTACTAGGTTTATACCAAGAAGACCAAAAATCACAATATAACAAAGACATCTGTACCAGAATGTTTATTGTAGCCCAATTTATAATTGCTAAGTCATGGAAGAAGTCCAAGTGCCCATTGACCCACCAATGGACTAGCAAATTGTGGTACATGTATATCATGGAATATTAATCAGCCTTAAAGAAGGATGAAGACTCTACCTATTTCATGTTTACATGCATGGAGCTGGAAAATATTCTTCTTAGCAAAGTATCTCAAGAATGGAAGAAAAAGTATCCAATGTACGCAGCCCTACTATGAAGCTAAATTATAGCTTTCACATGAAGGCTATAACCCAACTATAGCACAAGACTAGGAGGAAAGGGCCAAGGAAGGGGAAGGTTAGGGTGTAGGGAGGGTAATGGGTGGGGCCATAACTACGGTGCATCTTAGAATGGGTACAGGTGAAACTTACTAAAGGCAAATACAAATGTCTACATACAATAACTAAGAAAATGCCATGAAGGCTAAAAGTTGAACAGTTTGATGAGAATATTTCAGATTGTATATGAAACCAGCACATTGTACCCCTTGATTGTACTAATGTACACAGTTATGATTTAACAATAAAATAATAATAATAAATTGATCATTTCCTATCACTGAGTCATGTCAGGGTATTTTTAGATTGAAGGACTCCAGTGGCATCATCAGACTCTGTCCCTCTCAAATTCAGTCTTCCTCTGTATCATAGAGGAAGATACAATATTCCTGGCCTATTGACTGCAATAGAAAGAGAACTTCTTCCCTCACAACTAGGAAAAGAGATTCCGCAGAGGTCTCTGATTGGCCAGTGTGCATCACACACACACACACACCTTTGATGAGGTAATTCTAATTGGCTAGGGACAGTTCAACATATCTTTCTAAATGATTAAAATTTACAATTTTATTTAGCCCATTTTTATTTTACTCAGTTCCTGCAATTCTGTAAATAAAACCAGACACTATTATTATTATTAGTAGTAGTATATTTATTCTATTTCAGCAAGAATCTGAGGTTCAAAAAGATGATGAATATGGGAATTTGTCTGAGGTTTCCAAACTACAGCAATGAGCAGACTTGATCATTTAAAAACTTACATATGAGGACTTAGAAGACGCTAAGGAACTGGTAGAACAGATCAAAAGGTAAAAAGAACATTCTAGAACCATGAAGCAGAAGGAAAAGGAACAATCTAAAACAGAAAGTTGGAAAATGCTACACAATGCCTGAAGAATAAAACTGAGGAAGGATGAGTAGATTTTAAGCATGCGAGTGAGGGAAGGATGTTTCACTGCAATGAGAATATGTGAGGAAGCCTTGCCATCTTGGAAATTGACTTTTGTGTGGCTTAAGAATGATACCAAGGAAAGCAATAGGATTATTTCTCAAAAGAACAGCAGGAATGAAGAATAAGACAAGTTTTGTTTTGCTTTCAAAACACAAGGAAGATCAACTTTTATCACCAGTAAGCAATAAAAATAAATTTGTACTCGAAAAATTTAGAAATTAAATAAAATATATTTAAATATTTCACAAATAAAAGCTTTATTAGAAAAAAATGTATTAATTAAACTGGTTTTGCATGACTATGTTCAACTCAGCATAAACATTATTGTAAGCTTGTCAAAAATCTGTCTCATTACTTAGTACTTGATTTTCCCCATCTGGTAACAAACCAATGACTAAAAACAAACTCAAAGGCTTCTATACTCTAAATAGCAGTAACCATGTCTCCACCTATTACAATTTCCTGATTATAATAGAACAAATAGCTGCTAGAAGTTATCAAGGGTAAATTCTTTACCTTTACTAAACTGTCATAAGCTTGGTGATTTCAGCAATTTTAGTCAATAAGCTGTCTTCTCTTGAGTTGCCCAGGTGTCAGCTGGGGCATTCTCTTAAGATTTCTAGGCTCCAACATTCTATCTAGACCTTTTTCTTTCTTTTCTTTTCTTTTTTTTTTAAGTCTCTGACAGATTCTGAGCACTCTTAATTAGTTTGAGTCTTTGGAAAGAATAAAAGCACAGTGAAAAACATTGATGGCAGATTTAGCTAACTGCCTTTTTTTACTTCCTTAATTTTGTCTCTGGGCTTCAAATATACTTCCACTGAAGTATACGTGGTTCATATGCGGTTTTTATATATGCATTTTTTTTCCACATCCAGTGAGATTGTACCTTATGGGAAGCATTTTATTCTGGAATAATTTTGAAAAGCAGCACAAGGTCAAAAATATTAACCTCTGAGAAAAGAGGAAATCTATTTTAGACACAACTTTTATATTTTTATCCTAATGTCACTTTTGTCTGTGTCACATTGTAAATGTATCACCTACAAGGAACAACTTATTTTGGGCCAAGTGAAAAGTTGGTGAGTGAGTGAAAAGAGCAACTAATGATGCTCTAGGTCACAAAGTATTTTAAGTTGGGGAAAGACATTTTAATCTTTGTTTTAATTCTTTCCTTTGTTTAAACAAACAGAAATACAGTGAAGTAAAATTAATAGTTTCATATATGATAGAACCTCTGTAAGTTGACCACTCAAGGAACTGTAAAAAACTGGTCAACAGGTGGAAGTGGTAAACATAAGGAACAAGACCTACTGTATTGAAACTACATATACACATGTAGCTCATGTTTGGTCTACAAAAATTAATTAAACTTAAGGAGGTGGTCAATGTAGGGAGGTGGTCGGCTATGAAGGTTTCTACAGAATAGGACTTTTTTTTTTCAATGAAATCTCATACTGATCAGCTATTAATTGTCTAGGAGGTACTTTTCAATAGAGGAAAAGAGAACTCACAGTCCTTTCTATCTTTCATAGTTTGAAAGTTATTGAATTGGACAGATGGCATCTTAGGTAACTTTTGTCTATGAAATCTTTTGGGCAATGTACTAACTATATTGAATATTAGGCAGGTGTAGAAAGGGACTAAGAAGAGAAAACTAATACATGGTTTGGCATGTATCAAAACAATATTGCCAATGTTTTATTTAGTTGAGTGAGTAGCAACTTAAATTTTTGGTCATACAAAAAATTAAGAAGAATTAATTTGGAGAAATATTCTTCACTCCTTTTTATTTTTATTTTTTTAACTTGATCTTTTTTTTGTTTCCATTCTTTACTTTTTATTTGTTTAAATTATTTTTTATTAAATCATAACTTTGTACATTGATGCATTTATGGGGTTCAGGGTACTGCTTTGATATACAATGCAAAATGCTTACATTGAACTAAGTAACACATCCATCTCAATTATACTCATTTCTAAATAGTTTTGAAATGTACCATTGTATCATGCACATTAGGTGAGGGTCCCTCCCTTATCCTCCCCCCTTCCCTCTCTCTCCTCTTCCCTTCTACTTTCTGTACTATAGTTGTTTTGCCATTCGTATGAGTGTGTAGGCGGTTTTATATTAATTTCATAGTAGTAGGGATACTTTTTTTTCCATTCTTGAGATACTTTACTAAGAAGAATATGTTCCAGCTTCATCCAGGTAAACATAAAAGATGTGAAGTTTCCATCTTTTTATGGCTGCATAGTATTCCATGGTGTATATGTACCACAATTTGTTCATTCATTCATGGGTCGCTGGGCACTTGGACTCTTTCTATGTCTTGACTATTATGAATTGGGCTGCAATAAACATTCTGGTGCAAATATCTTTGTTGTAAAATGATTTTCGATCATCTGGGTATATACCTAGTAGAGGAATTGCAGGATCAAAAAGTATGTCTACTTTTAGTTCCTTGAATATTCTCCAAACTTCTTTCCAAAAGGGTTGTATTAGCTTGCATTCCCACAAGCAGTGTAGAAGTGTTCTCTTCTCTCTGCATCCACGCCAACAGCTGTAGTTTTGGGATTTTGTGATGTGGGCTAATCTTACTGGTCTTCACTCCCTTTTAGAAGTATTAAAAAGTCTTGGCTGAACTGAGGAAAAACTTTGAATACAGAGGCACCTTGAATACAGAGGCAGTGATTCTGCCTCTTTGCAAATTGTCTTGATTTAGCCCTTAGAGAAAACATGTTTGTATTCTGATGAAAGTAGCCATTTCTAAGCTATTAACAGGGATGTTTTCATAGTTATGTCAGATAATCAAAGGCTTTTCCAATCTACTTTGTCTAAAGTATACCTCCATTACTTTGTCTTATATTACTCTAGATTTTCTTTTTTTTTAATTTATTTTAATTAATTTTTTTTTTTTGTTAAATCAAAGAACAGACCATAATGTTTGATATGTATTTTTAAAATTATGTATTCAATGCCTCATTGCCATTCTTTGGTTCACCCAGCACCAAACATTTAGAAGTGCTCAATAATTTTTTGAGTGAATGAATGAGTGAATAATAATAAGAGGTCCTATGAAGAGCAAGGAACTGTAGAAACTGTGAAGGAGACCTGGGTCAGGAGGCAAATGGAGCTACCAGTAGAGAGCAAAGGTTAATGTATTCACCTACACTACTAGCTCCCAGTTGATGACCTCATTTAATTCAAGCTTTCCCCTGAAGCAGGAATTTTTCCATGTTAACTTATTACAATGGACTTGAAATTTCCTAGCACATAATTAACTTTCACTTCTGTTGAGTCACACATTTGAAACATTGAAGGGCTGGAGAGAAGGACCAAAAATTGTAGTACTCAATAAATACCAATAACAAAAGAGGAAGACAGGTTACCCTGAACACCTTTTGTAATTTCAGAAATTACAAATGGTAATTTGTAATTTACAAATTACAAATGTAATACAATTTTTTTTCCTTTCTTAAAATGTGTCTACATTTTTGGACACGTTCATGTGTGTGTGTTTTCACTTTCATTAGTTAGATTAAGCAATTCTTACCTTATAGAGTTTTTTTTTTCTGTATTCATCAGTACAATTTAGCTTTCATAATCTTTTGCCCATTTTACAAAGACAAAGGCATAGAAGAGAGAACTCAAAAAAAATAAGTCAATGAAACATATTTAAGTGTGTTTATTAGTGACTTTGTTTCTTCGCAGAATAATTAAAGATTGAATGGACATCCACAAATACTTTTCAATGTTAGTTTACTTTGTGAGGAAGAGTAATTACTATATTGGTGTTAAGGAATTTGGGGATTCCCAAACAATCAGTACACATCCTTGATAGATGTCAACGATCTACTGAACAATTTCACAATTCAAGTTCATCAAGATACACTGAAATTACCTTCAAGTAATTCTCATTAGAAAAGCATAGGAGTACATATGAGAGAGGGTTATTTCTTCACAAATGAATCCCAAGTTAAACAACTATTTCTTGCTTTGTTTCAAAACCTGGATTTGCTAGTTGCTTTTACAAATTCTGTGCTTCATACTAAGTTTCCATGGCAATTTAGGAAATGTTTATATTGGAAAAATATTCAACAGGGAAAGAAAAGTTTTGAGGACCAAAAAAAAAAAAAAACAAAACAAAACAAAATGCATCTAGCAATGTGCCCTGCAGCCTACAGTGTAATTGCTTTAAAAACCAGGGAATGGAAAATAGTTAAAAGTGTTATGCCACCATACATCTTACAGGGATTAAAAGTTATCATTTTTCAGACTTGTGCAGGGCAGTTTGTTTCAGCATGGCGTTCTGCCACATGGTGATATATTTGCCTGCACAGATCACACAGAGGTAGTATAATACTCAGTCCTGCTTTGGATTTTCCCTAAAGGCAGACACAATCACTACAATAATAGTGATAAATTGTTGGCATTCAGTTGAACAGCAAGAGACTTCCCCCAATTTTGCAATAGTTAGAAGCAGTTTTCCGGTGCTCATTTGTTTTTGTTCTTTCTTTCTTTATTTTTTTCTTTTAGTTTTTCAATTATGACTTTCAAAGAAAATACTGGTACCAAGATTTAACTTTGTAAATGCCAAAATATATTTTGTTCCATGACCTTTAAAGGTTTTTGCCAAAATGTTCTGCCTTTTAAATCATAGTTCAGTTAAAGCAAAATATTTTTTCTTATTTCATTAGAAATTGGACTTCAAATTATACATACTAATTCATAGTGAGATACAAGATGTTTAATTACTTTAGTTCATTTCAGACCACCAAAAATATTGAGTGCCTCTACCTGCCAGATAATGGACTAAGTTTTGGAAAAACTAAACGAATCTGATGTATTCCTAGCCATCAAGACATTTCCAATTTTAGACAATCTTGCTGAGAGCTCAACATGATCACATGGGTCCCTTCATCTTCCAATAGCGACACTATGAATGAATTCAGACTTTATCAATGCTTTTCTACCCTCTAAATGTCTCATACCTGCAGCAGAGAGATTGTCAAAATCTTGACACCCAAGGACAATTTCTGTGTCTGACTATAGAGCAAAGTGGAAATGGGTACAAGAATGACCAGTGTATACATTCAAGTGAGAATATCATGGATTTCAACAATCCAGTTTTATTATATTAAACATTCATTTAAAAAACCCTGAAGAATCATAAAAAGTGAATATATCTAGAATAACAATTAAAGCTGACAAATAGATCTTGTTTGAACCTATTTACTTCTTTCAGTTACATGATCCTATAAAATAATTTTATGTCTACAGGCCTTATTTTTATTGTTTTTAATAAGTACAAAGTGCATATTAGTATGAAAGAAAGGACTCCCCTAAACAGAGAGGAAATCCTCTCCCTATATGATCAAAGGAGACTGGGGAAGCCAGTAATGTCGGATGTTGTTTCCCACGTAATGACCACTATTACGCTTTATGACAATTGGGCAGTATGACTTTTATCCAGCACGTGCAAAGAGGCCAGAAGAAACAGGAAAAAAAATTGTAGAAAAGTTCATTTTTCTTTCTCTTAATATGTCTTTAGTTAGCATTTTTAGCCTATACTGGGGCCCCAATTCTCACTTTTAGGATGTTTATCTATAATCACTCTTCCAATTAACCTTTGGAAATCTTCATCTAAATTTTCAGCAATTTAAACTCCTTAGGTCAACTCCTTAGATTCCTCTGGAATCTCTTCCCATGCATCACGAACCCACTTTGCTATCAGTTCTATGTCAGGCTTCTTTAGATTTCCGACTTTTGTCAGTTGGGCTTGACCAGATGACATCCATTCATGCCGCATCTTTCGCACACGGTCTTTAAAGTGTTTATTTAGACACACATCTAGGGGCTGCAATACAGATGTAAGCCCACCAGGAATAACGGCCAAAGTAACCTGAGATGACTTTGCCAGTTTTTTTTTATGTCATCAGATGTATGAGCTCTGAACATATCCCAAACCAGCAACGATGGTTTTTTCTTCAAGGCGTGCAGTTCCAAATTTCTTCCAGCCATTTTTTTGTTCCGTCCTCATCCATCCAGACTTAAAAGTGATAGGTGAAAAATTATCTTTAATTTTTTGAATCTGGTGAATTAGAATATTATACTAACATTAATATTGATTTCATAATACAAACCATGAGGCTTTTATAAATCTGTTTAAGAAAATTTATTGCTTTCTTTGGCTTTTATGTTATAATGTATTCAGAATATAAGCCAAAAAGAGTTGTAATAATTCTCTCATTTTAAAGAGTTTTTTCACATAAAATGTGAGTTTTAGAATACTATAAATCCAAAGACACTTAAAGTAGGTTTTGAAAAGATATATTTAAGGGGCAATCATGTTAATTATACATTTCTCTCCATTAAAAGAACACAAATGCAGTTATTGTTTATTGTAAAAATGATTCTGATGCACATATACCCTTTTGTGAATTGGCACAGAATTTTCTATTATCTCAAGCCTGTCAAATTCAATATGATTCATGTCTAAAATATGTAAAAATAAAGGTTTGTCTGTGATATTAGATATTATCTAATGCAAAATATTCTTACTGAACAAATGTGATTCCCTATGACAATTTCAGAGTATCTTCTATTTGCCCCCTGTTATCAACAGAGGGAATTTTCTTTCCTTATTTCTCACTAATCATTTCTGACAAGCAGTTGGCAAAACTTAACTGTGAAGAGCCGTCCATAGGGTTCTAGGTCAATCTCACCCCTCAGGAAGAAAGCACACATGATGTCCACGAATAAATGCCCTCCAACAGAGGAAAAGGACAATGCTTTACATTGTGTGAATGACATTTTTTTTCAGTATAATTATCTTATCTCTTTGTGATAGGATTTAACTGCTGTGACAGGTGTTTGACATGACCCAAATTTTCCTTTCCTACCCAGAAACACAATGATTTTATATTATATTACTTCCTTAGGACATTTGTAGTAAGAATTATTCTTGGGAAAAAAAAGTAATAATAATGTGAAGTCTACTCCAAATGCCAAGTAAAGTATTTTACCAAAGTAAAACAATAGGAAAGCATCATCTATGATTTGAGTCTGTGTGCATGTGTGTGTGTATGTCCATTTCAGAAAAGGAAAGAAACTAGAAAATTGATAATAATTTAAATAACTTAATGATGTGCATATTAAATATCCTTGGTTAAAATAGTTAACATTTTAAATATTGATAACTGATGTGTGATTTTAATTCAAAGCTTCCCGAGTTTTCTAAAATTTTACTAGGAACAATAATAATTTCATAGAAAATGTCTATGTCCTTCCAAGTATGTATTTTTTTACATCTACATGCAAGTATATTTTGTTTATTTATTCAAAAACTTATGCATTATTATGCATTGTGCTAGGGCTTAAATGCCTGTATCCCCTCCAAAATTTATTTTAAAACTTAATCCCAGTACAATAATATTAGAAGGTGGGACCTTTAGGAGGTGCTCAGGCAATGAGTTCTCTGCCCTCAAGGATAGGGTTGGTACTTTAAAAAAGCCTGGAGAAAACTCATTAAGGCCTTCTGTCTTTACACCCCTTCTGCCATGGGAAGACACAGTGTTCATGGTGCTATTTTAGAAGTAGAGGCTGGACCCTTATTAGACATGGAATCTGCAGGCACCTTGGACTTAGACTTCCCAGTGTCCAGAACTGTGAGAGAAAATTCCTATTCTTACCCACTGTTGGATTTTTTTGTTATATCAGCACAAATGAAATAATTGTACTGTGTGCTAGGTATGGAGCTAATTTCAGAATAAAGTACAAAGTACAATAGATACATTGTTTGTATCTCATGGTTGAATGTCTCTGACAGGGATGCTGTGGACATTTTTTTTCTTTGCCTTGTTTTTTTTTTTTTTTTTTTAATCATTGATAAATATTCAGAAAAGCATGAGAATTGAGCATCATGATGCAATTGTTTAAGAAGTTTGTATGACATTATGTTTTCAATATTTGTTTATCTAGACTATAGATATAAAATTTAAGGCTAACCTGGACTTTATTCTAATTAGTACAGTTCATTTCAATATGTGTAATATGCTTTATAAAAATATAAACACAAAATATTAAAAGTACTACTACTCAAAACGTATTAGGGATATATTATGCTCTATTTGAAATGTCAACATAGTATTTATGGGGGGTAACTTTTAGTCATTCATTAAATAAGGGAAAATAAAATAAATATCAATTTAAAAAATACAGAAAGTAAAATGGAAAGATGAAGTGAAAAAAACCTACAGAAAATTTCTCAGTTTGCATATAAATAGGTGATTAGCTTCTCACCTGCTCAGGTAGAAGTTCATAACCTTAATTAAAATAATTATATGAACTTTCAAAACTGAATAGACAAATGTGAGAAGAAAAACTAAATGCATTGTGGCCTTTTATGTAACTTAACTTGAACTTAACTTATAACATTTACATAAATTAAGTTGATTTAAACAAATGAGGTGTATAAATCTTTTATTGTTGAATATTCTAAAAGTTTCACTTTAAATTTAATTTAAATATTTATTATACAAAGAATAAATTGATATGAATTTAAAAGACTTTAAGAATTAATTTCACTGTTTTCTTTAAAATGTATGGGTAAGACCTCAATGTTTTACATTCCACTATGAAGCTAAATATTGGTTTTTACTATTACTTAAAGATGTATTATTTAAGAATATTGTAAACATTAAAAAGTCTATGGTTTAACATAGAAGCCTCCACCTTAAAGCTGCTTAATCCTTTGATAGCTTAATGAATAAAGCATGCACAGATTTGACACCAATTCACTTAATAAACATTTATGGAATATTCATGGATAAGAAATTGTGCTAAAGAAATGAATGTGCTCAGTGCCTGTATCTTAGTGGTTAGGGCTCCAGCCACCTACAATGGAACTGGTGGGTAGAAACCCCGTCTGAGCCTGCTAAACAATAATGACAACTGCAGCAACAACAATGACAAAAAATATCTGGGGGTTGTGGTGGGGGCCTGTAGTTACAGATACTTGGGAGGCTGAGGCAAGAGAATTTGAGTTTTGCTGTGAGCTGTGATTCCAAAGCACTCTACAGGGGCTACTTAATAAATAAATACATAAATAAATAAATAAAATGAAATAAAGAAAAGAATGGTACTTTAAAATTAGGAGACAAGTCTTCAGATACTAATGAGCTTATGTACCTGTGAGGTACATAAAATGAACAAGAAATATGTTTGATAGTTAGTTATAGATGCCATAAAGTTATTAATGCATATGGGCTAAAACAAGAAAATAAAGAGAAGAAAACAAATATATATATAATAAGTACACAATATATGTCAAACATTCTTTAAGGTGTCTTAATCTTACTTTAGTATTTAATTCCAATGACAAGACATTCTGATCAATTACAGGTGACAAAATTGAGGCTAAGAAAAACTGCCACCTTTAAATTTGAAAGTCGTCATGAAATTGATAGTAGCATTTCAGTAAACAAACATAAGTGGAAATTAGTCCATTGAAACATAGATATAGTGCTGTCTTAAAAATAGAAAATTGGAAACAAGGTGGAAAATTTCAAAATTATTGTATTAATGTAACATAGAATTTAATAAAAGAAATAATAGAAGCCAGCATGTAGTTAGGAGGACAGAAAAGAAAATACAGTCACCCTTCATATTTGTGGATTTCACATCTGTGGATTCAACCAAACACAAATTAAAACCAGCTTTTTAAAACAGGAATGAATATATGAACACGTATAGACGCTTTTCTTATCAGCATTTTCTAAACAATACAGCAGAACTACTATTTGCATAGTATTTACATTGTATTTGGTAGTATAAGTAATCTGGAGATGATTGAAAGTATTTGCATAGATAACATGCAAATCCAACTCCATTTTTTGTAAGGGACCTGTGCACCTGTGGACTGTTGTATCCATGTGTGGTCCTGTAACTAATCCCTCGGGGATACACAGGATGACTGCCATCACTTCCTAGTAAACAAGGCAGTGATACAGAATGATCACATAATATGTTTTTAAAACAGTCGCATACTGGTGGGAGTGGGGTAGGAGCTATTTGTTTTTATATATCCCTCCTCCCCATTGGTTCGTGACTTAAGAAGTAAGGATAATTAAAAATCAACACATAAGAAAAACATGGCAAAATGACATCATTGTGAAAATTAAAACTTTATTAAGACTTACAATATTCAATAGAAGTCACTAAAGTTATAACTTATAAAGTCCTTCAATGGTCTAGTCTAGGATTTTACTTTTTCCTAAAACTTGCCTCTTGCTCATACCATTCCAATTACACCAAATTTTTTATGGCTCCTTTTATCTGCCAAGAATAATGCTATGATCTAAATGTTATGTCCTTCCAGAATCTGTGCGTTAAAATTCTTATCCTCAAAGTGATAACATTAAAAGGTGAGACCCTTTGAGAGGTTATTGGGTTACCAAGACTTTATAAAAGATGCCACATAGTGCACTTCTCCTGCACTCTTTTTCCACTTGAGATTGGATTAATAAAACAGCCATCTATGTGACAGATGGCCTTCAACACACACAAAACTGGCTGGAAACTTGATCTTGGACTTCCCACAGAACTGTGAGAAATAAATTTTTGTTGTTTATAAGTGACTCTGTTCATAGTATTTTGTTATAGAAGCCCAAAATAGACTAACACATATGGCTATACCCCAGAGCTGTGTCCTGGCCTTTTTCCTTTTTCCTTTTTTGTCCTGGCCTTTTTCCCTGTTCCCCTTTTTCTTTCTTTCTTTCTTTCTTTCTTTCTTTCTTTCTTTCTTTCTTTCTTTCTTTCTTTCTTTTTCTTTCTTTCTTTCTTTCTTTCTTTCTTTCTTTCTTTCTTTCTTTCTATCTCTCTTTTCTTTCTTTCGTTCTTTTTTTTTTTTTTTTTTTTTTTTTTTTTTTTTTTTTTTTTTTTTTTTTTTTGAAAAGAATTTTTGTTTTTTCTTTTTTTGTGTGTGCATTTGTCCCGTTTACCTTTTGTCTTTATTTCTTTCTTTATTTGTTTCTTTCTTTATTTCTATATTACTTTGCTTTCTTTCGTTCTTTTTTTTTTTTTTTCAGTAGTAAACGGGATGTTCTGATGATGTTCTTCTGGCTTTGATCTTTGTTACATTTTTATTCCAGATACTTATTGTCTCTTTTTTTCTTCAAGTCTTGCTCAGCATTCCCCCCAAACAGGGAAATAAACATTTAATCTAAGTGTCTATCGTCTATCTTTTTCTTCTTTTTCTTTCTTTCCTTCCTTCCTTCCTTCCTTCCTTCCTTCCTTCCTTTCTTTCTTTCTTTCTTTCTTTTTTTTTTTTTGAGACAGAGTTGCACTTTATCACCCTTGGTAGAGTGCCATAGCATCACAGCTCACAGCAACTTCCAACTCCTGGCTTAGGTGATTCTCTTGTCTCAGCCTCCCGAGTAGCTGGGACCACAGCAGTCTGCCAGAACGCTGGGCTATTTTTTTTGTTGCAGTTTGACTGGGGCCAGGTTCTAACCCACCACCCTTGGTATATGGGGCTAGTGCCCTACTCACTGAGTCGCAGGTGGAGCCCCTGTCTAGCTATTTTTAAGTAATTTCTTTCCTTCTTTATTTTTCTCTGTTTATTAGATTACCCGTGTGCTAGAATACTCTAGTATTTAGTTATGTGTTATATTTATTATCTCTTCTATTTCCTCCCACATTATTCTAAATAAAAAGAACACATATTTCTTGCTAGTATCTTTTGTCAAAATTTCCTGTTATTTATTTATTTTATTAACTACTGATAGTCTTCTATACCCTCCTACAGTAATATAATCAAGGGTCAAGTTTTTTTTCCTGTTTATTCAGTGAAATATTCCTATTGGATTGGACATTAAGTGACACAGAATAGGTATTTAACTTATCTTTTAATAAATTTTAAAAAATGAACGTTTTTTTCATTTTGATAAATTGTGGTAGTAACTTCAGTAGAGGAGAAAACGATGTAATCAGGCATGTTTTGATTTTGAGGTACAAAAAGAATTTATTTTTATAATAAATTTATTCAGAAATTCTTAGAATCTACACTTGACTAACATCACTATAAAAAGTCTCTATTTAAAAAGAACAAAATTTGACATTGAAAGTATGTGAGTCTGAAAGTATTTTTCCTAGGAAAAAAAAGAATATTAAATTTCAACATCTTACTGGAGCTAAAGCTTTGGAGATAGATATTCAATTTCTTCCCCTATAATTTTTAGAACTGTTTTGATGTTAATAAAATATATTATGCTGTTAACCAAATTTATTGGTGTAAAGTTTTTATAATTCCATTTTGGTACCAATAGGATCTTTGCTATGTCCATCATCCTCGCAATCTCAATTTAATTCTTGACAGTGGTTGCTGTAGGTTTCCATCTTTTTTTTTATCTCTCTCAGATTACGTAGAAGTTAATTAACTTTATTCCTTTTATCAAAAAATAAACTTTATATTTTATACCCTTTATTGTTATGTTATTAGTTTTTATAAGTTTTGCTTTATTTCATTATCTTAGTAGGTACTTTGAATTTAATTTAGTTTTCTCCTCAGTGTTTTAGAAATTGTATCATTGATTTTAAATATTACTGCTTTTTTAAATATAAACATAAAAAGCTATAAATGTTTCCCCAAGAAATTCTGAGGTTGCAGTGTTTTTATTTTTACCAAGACCAGAGTACTTTCTATATTGTCTTCTCATTTATTCTTTGACACAGAGATCATTCAGAAGTTTATTTCCAAATATTCGGGGATTCCCAGGTTTTGTTTGTTTGTTTGTTTGTTATTTCAAATTTAATTCTACAAAGTCAGAGAATATACTTTGCACAGTCTCATGTCAAATTCCTACTATGTGGTGAATGCTAGTATATTTGTAAAAAGATGAGTTACTATTGGTTATGAACATAATATTCTGTAAATGTCCTACATCCTGTTAAGTTGTAATGTCATTACATTTGTTAAAATCCATTGTAAAAATTGTGTATTTACTTATTTATTAATAACAGAAGGTATAGTATTGAAAGTGGAGTATGAGAAATATCAAATACATCGTGCACGTGTATATTGTTCCTTTCAGTTCTATCAGTTTTAGCTTTAAGTATTTTAAGCAGTTTTTTGTGTTGTTGATTGGATATGCATTTTTGGATTATCAAATTCTCTTAATAAATTGAACAAATTATGTTGATCTGTGTTCTGGCTGAAAGTATTTCTTATTCTTAAGCACACTTTGATGTTAAGAGGTGTTCTTTTCTTTATATAGTTAGTGTTTATATCATAGAATATTTACCATTTAAAATTTCATATTATGAATGATATTTAAACTTGTTTTTTTTTTTTTTTTTTTTTTTGAGACTGAGTTTCCTTATGTCGTCCTTGGTAGAGTGCCAGAGTGCAGTGGTGTCATAGCTCACAGCAACCTCAAACTCTTGAGCTTAAGTGATTCTCTTGCCTCAGCCTCCCAAGTAGCTGGGACTACAGGTGCTTGCCACAATGCCTGGATATTTTTTGTTGCAGTTGTTATTGTTGTTTAGCTGGTCCAGAATGGGCTCAAACCAGCCAGGCTTGGTGTATTGTATATGGCTGGCACTGTAACCACTGTGCTATGGATGCCAAGCCAATGATATTTAAATTTTCATAGAGAGTATTTTATAATATTGGCTTGGCACCCGTAGCTCAGTGGTTGAGACCTGAGCCACATATACTGGGGCTGGCAGGTTGGAATTCGGCCTGGGCCTGCTAAACAACAATGACAACTACAACAACAACAAAATAGCCTGGCATTGTGGCAGGCACCTGTAGTCCCAGCTACTTGGTAGGCTAAGGCAAGAGAATCGCTTAAGACCAAGAGTTTGAGGTTGTTGTGAGCTAGGACACCACAGTACTCTCCCTACTGAGGGTGACATAGTGAGACTCTGTCTCAAATATATACATATATATATATTTTTTAATAATATTATTAATAATTACTAAATTTATATTATTATATAATCTATAATGTTTATTTATTATAATATATTTATATTATTACACAATTTATAATATTAATTAACATATTTAATAATATTAATTCATGATCTTAAACCATGACTGGGAATTACATAAAAAGTCTGCCGAGATTTTGGTTGGGATTATAATTAATCTATATTTCAATTTAGGAGAACTAATTTTCTTTACAGCGTGGAATCTTCAAATTATTGAACATGATTTATCTCTTCATTTAGGGCTCTTATAATGTCTCTTAGTACTGCATTGGAGTTTTCTCAGTTATGCAGGTAGTATATAGAAATACAATGCCTTTTTCTTATTAATTATTGTATATTAATCTCAAATATTGCAATGTTTCTATGCTCATTTATTTCAGGAGGCTCCTTGTATATTCTTTGGGCTCCTCTACACAGACAATCAAGTCGTCTATGAATAAGAGGAGTTTATTTTTTTTTATTCCATTGTGTAACCCTTCAATAGATATTCCTCACCTTATTGCCCAACTGGGACAATCAGTAGAGTATTGAACAGAGGGGATTATGGTGAATATTTTTGCATAAACATTTCATATTTCACTATAAGTATATTAGTTATAGGCTTATCTGTATATCTGAAGTAAAAGAAACAAAGAATTAAGAAAGTACCCAAATAATAAGGAAGACATGGAAAAAGAGCCAATAAATTGGCTTGAATGGCTCCACTAGCAAAACTGACGAAGTTGAAGCAGTAAAATGAATATATATGATGTATGTACTATATGTAATAATGTCATCTTATGTCTTGTTATATTATTATAAAGATAATGGGAGTACCTTTACAATGGAGAAGCCTGGAAGACATTAGCTTTCAAATGATCCATGTTGAAACTATCACTGATGACACAAGTACATATAACACTGATGACGTAGTAAGAAGAGCACAGCCTCCTGTTAGTAATTTTACCGCACAAAATGCAAATCTTGGTATTTTATTATGAGAAAACACCGAATTAAAATTGAGAAACATTCTAAAAGAAATATTCACCTGTCCTTCAATCTTCAAAAAACATTTAATATGTTGTGAAGGTCAAGAAAAGATTATGGAACTCTTCTTAATTGAAGAAGCACAGTGTGGGGGTGTTTGGCGCACCTTTTGGGTATGGGACGTAAGTATAAGAGGTACTCTGACTAACAAATTCAAGTACTTTGACCTGGTTGTTTGTAACTTCACATTAACCTGAAATGAAAAAAAAAAAAAAAAGATATGGAAACAAGGAGGAATACATTATCCTAGAATAGACTGTTTTTCTATAAAAAGTGTCCAGCTAATTTGTGTACTTGAATGGATTATCTTTTGGTGAAAGTTACATCTCTGTACTTTGTACTGCTTTCACAATTTCTCCCTAAGTTGGCATGGTTTAATAAACATTAAAGAAAAAAAGTATTGTCCAACAGCACAGAGTGCCAACTTACCTTCTGTTCATAGGACCCCAGGGCAGCTCTTTTTCAATTTTTATTTTTTCCATATTTAGTCCATTAGTTTCATTCATGCTGGTACCTCTTCAATTTCCAGTGTTTTGCTGTTTTTAATTTTTATTTTCTCCTTCATTTATTTATTGTAAATTGAAACAAGTAAGAGGTGGGAATTTCATGAGCAGTTAAATGAAATAGTTTTACATCAAGTTACAAATTGTATCAAGTATCAAATATCTGATTTCTTTTAGATTTCATAATAGACACCTTCTCAGAAAGAAAATTCTAAGTAGTTTTCTTAAAATAAAACCCACCTTATTCAACGAAGTTGTGGTTTTCCCTTCCCAAACTGGCTATCTACTGAATTCTTGGGAACAAGTAATGCCCCTTGCAAAGTTTCATATCAGCAAATCTGCACATTCAGCATCTCAACTTAAGCTGCTTTCTGAAAACAGGCTCAATTTGTGGCTTGTGGTGATGACCTCATAAGCAGTTTTCAATTAAGCCTGCTTAATTCAGAGAAAGTATCTCTGACTGTGCAACTTTGCATCATTTTTAAAGCACTCATGTTTGAAGTGCAACTGACACATTATAAAAATTTAAACACATATAATACTATTTCCCAAAATTGATATTTTATACTTGTAATTTATTCTTTTAATAAGAATAAAGAGATGACCTCCAGTCACTTTATTTTTCTTGGCTGGATTGATTCAATTGAGCTTCCTCAGGAGTTCTTATATTTTAGTTATAACATAATTCCATTCCCTTTAACAGGCTAAAGTAAGACATATTATATGTGATACGTAATCAGTTTGAAAACAATTTAATAAATTCATAGTTACAATATTTTCCCCAATTACCTATAGTATTTATTGTAATTCTTTCTTACTTTACATCTGAATGTATTCGCTATGACTATAGGAAATATACTAATTATAGAAATTCAAGCAGTTATGATCTTGGGTTTCTTCTGTCCTCAATAAAATTACCTACTTATTTTTAGGGATATCAAAATATTTTTTTCAGTTGAGTGATAATCCAGCTATGAAGAGATACAAGTAAGAATTATTTCTTTCTATAATATTCCATATATTTCACACCTTACTATTTATTTTTCACAAGTTATTTTACACACAACCCAAAGCCATATCACAAGCATAATGTCTATTTATTTCTATTTATCTCTATCATTAAAGAGAAAACAATTCATACCTTAGTGTAAATCTAAAATATGTCTCTAACCATTCTAATCCAGACCTACTATTTCTTTAATTATTGAAGTAAATAAACGTGCACATTTTTTTTGAAAAAACTTCCTACATTAAATAATCCTTTTAGTTTTTTTTTTTTCTCCCAAACAATTTAATGAATTATAAATGTGAGAGAGGGACTTTTCCAATGGATAAGTCTTGACTCTTACAAGTAAGTGTTTGATTCATTCTCAAAATTACTTATTCAACTTCTGTATATACAACACTAGCTTTTGGAGACACAGTGATAGCTCATGGAGACACAGGGATAAAATAACCCACAAAGTTGCTACTCTCAAAATGTACATTCTTGATATTGGCCAATTATATAATCTTTACCTTTTGACATGCAAGGGCATTGATATTGCGTACATGTTGGTCTCATTTCTTTAAGAATTACCACTTTCACCATCTGTATTTCACTCATATAGGAATTCTTGTAGATATGTTGGCAATAATCTGTTTGCGCTGACAGTTTGTGTAAATCTGAGTCTGTGTCGATATAGAGTAGAAATAACAGAAACAGCATCATCAAGAAAAAAATGAACAGTGTATGAAAAAATGTTATTGGACACAATAGTTTGAGTCATTATGGTTAGACTTTGGGCATGTTATTTTATTAATCCATGTTATAAACTTCCCATCTTTTCTTAATTTTTTTTAGTATATATATTTTTATTTCATTTTCACTTTAAATTTATCTCTAACCTTTTATTTATTGATTTTTTGAGACAGAGTCTCACTTTGTCACCCTGGCTGACAACCTCATACTCCTGGGCTCAAGTGATCCTCCTGCCTGAGCCTACCAAGTAGCTGGGACTAAGGAACCCACCATAACTCCTGGCTCTTTTTAGAGATAGGGTCTTGCTCTTGCTCAGGCTGGTCTTGAACTCCTAAGTTCAGGCAATCAATTGGTTTCCCAGATTACTAGCTTTAGTGGCATAAGTCACCATGCCTGGCAAATTTCTCTAACCTTTTAAATTTCAAACTTTGGTAACCTAGTCGTACATTTCCATATTCTTCTTATTGTAAATACTATCCTATATAACTAGAGGTAAATGTACATTATTGTTTTTCCATGCATAACATAGTGTTTCATGTTTACTATACATTTATTGAATAAATGAATGATTCATCAATTAAGAAGCTTTTTACTAAAAGTTATATATTTATATGTGAGTGTGGGGGTGTATGCCAGTGTAGGCTTTCCAAGAATCAAATACCAAGATGAAATATACACCTGCAAGAGATTTATTGGAAGAAATGTCTATTAAGGATAAAGAGACAATGGAGCAAAAGAGGCTGGGAGACTCCAATCATATGGTCACCTGACACCTGCAAAAGAAGAGAGAGCAGGAAGAAGGATTGAGCAGAAGGAGCCTTAGACAAGAGTGTAGATCTGAGAAATTTTCAGTCAGGCTAAAAGTGACCCAGAATGAACATTGCCTTTTATGGAATCCAAATTGGACAGGAATGAAAGGCCCAATCTACTGAGTTTGCTCAGCCACTAAAAGGGGGCAGCCTGTGTAGAGAATGTGTCTGCAATACCAAGGTAGTAACTCTGAAGTTGGGTAGATGGAGATACAGCCCAGCAACTATCTTCTTCCTGGAAGGTTCTCCTGAATGAACATCTGGGAGGAGTACTTTCGTGACTACCAAATACGATTTCAAATTCTCTCTAGCATAAAGGGAATTCATACAATAGCAAGTCAAGAGGTGAAAAAGGTAGCAGCCTTTTATACTCATTCTCTCATATTGTCATTTTTTGTTGGCGTTTTCTAGCTCTATTATCTGTCATTGTCTGTTTTAACTTCACCCACAACATTGCAGCAAAAGTGTCTATAGAACTTCAGTGGCGTCATATCCATATACAACTACACCCAGAAGACAAAAAAAAAAAAAAAAAGTTTTCCTACATCTCTCTTAGAAACTCTTAAAGACATTACCCCTCCTTTGTCTTTTTACTGAATTGGGTCATATACTCTTTTTGTTCCAATCACTGACAAAGAGAATCGCCATTCTTAGATTAATCATTTTAACCTGAATTTGGGAATGAAACAATCAACCTCAAGAAATAATGATGTATTTCAAGGCTTGAATATACTGAATATGTTCTGCATCAGACAGATAAAGAGAAAACAATCTATGCCAAAACCAACTGATAATGCTGCTAGCGAAAAACTGGAGCGGTATTTTCAGCTCAGTATCAGGGATTTTTGAGAAATTGTAACTGAAGAAAAATCCAGTTTATTTTTTTCCTGTATTCAAAATTAAGGTGATATTTGCACTCTCCTTTATTTTAGTATAGAAATTTAGGTTCTCTGCTATGTAATGTATAAAGTAGCGAGGTGACTTTTTATAGACTCAGCTCATATAAACCTCCTTCATCATTTTTGATACCCTTCACCCTGCCTCCCCCTTCTTGTCAGCTAATATCGAAACAATCCATGGAAAATCCTCAAAAGCTATTTGTTGAGAATGGCAGAACCAGAGATGGAAGGGGAACAAGTCTTTGAATTACCCTGCAGGAAATCACAAACAACCTCCTTATTATTTAAGCAACTAATAACTTTTAATGTTTAAGATTTGGCAGTTAGGTTATTTCAGCATTACTGTCACCTCAATTATTATAGAAAATAAAAACATGGTAAAAATTTTAGAAAAATGTAAGTTTATTGACATCTATGAAGCATTTTCCATCGCATACTCTAAACCTTATTTCTGTACAAAAATAATTATCCTCATGTGTAGGACAAAAGACTAGGCATTGTTCATCTTTATACTCCCTGTAGATCCAAACTTTTGAGTTGTGGCATTTAATAAATCATTGCTTGAATTTGGGCAACTTCAACTTCATGTTATATTTCCAATCTTCTTGTTTCTATCAAATGCATTATGAAATTGAAGTAATGCTTTTTTCAAAATAGTCCTTAATTTTTAAAGAGATTTTTCCTTGCTTTGTGCTATCCTAGTAGAGATCCATTTCACCTCTCTTATAAATGATTTCTTATTTTATTCTCTTTCATATATATTTATAAAATTAAAACTTATCTACAGCATATAAATTAATTTGTCGATTGCTTATAAATTAAGTTTGCTTCTCTAATAATATGATCTTCTGGTAGGGAAAGGTCATCAAATGTACTGCTCAAGCATTTTCAGAGCACCTTGCATTATGTTACCATGGACAACTTTAGGCACATTTCAAAAATTCAATAAAACCATACTTAATTTAGTAAAAATTGAAAGGCATTTGGTATCTTGCTGGAAAAATACTGACATTTTTATTTTTATAAGCTCAACTCTGAAATGGGAATGCATAATAAGTTGATAAATCTTTTTCACCAGAAACTATTAATAGTAAATGTTCAGTATAGATTGGAATATATTGGAGATTGATAAATATTTCAGAACTAAAGAGTAAGGAAGCTATTAAGGCAATCCCACAATTTTTATTGCTTCTAAATCCTAACATAATTTAACATTATGAACAGCCTTCTTTCTCAGCAAAAAAAATACATCATCAATCCACTACATTATAAAAAAGGGATGGCATTGTTGCAATCAATCTTGTTAATTTACAATAGAATATTGACATTTTTTAAAACCAGAATTTTTAAAAACAAATACTAACCATAATGGATCCGTTAAAATTACCTCTGTGTTCTCAGAAGTTTTAAAATGTCATATTTAAAAATACGATATAGTAAGATAATTGATGTCCAGGGATAATCTAGCTATTAAAAAAAAGAATTGGTTGGGAGCATTTCTCATTGGTTTATTTTAATTTAACATATTCTTTAACACATCTATCCAATAGGCTGGTTCTGTCTACAGCTCCAAATTATTAATATTACTCTTTTTTATTCCTTCTGCATGTTACTGGTCTTTTCTGATACACCAGATCTCCTTTCATGAGATCTAGAAATAATATCACATTTGGAATTTGATGAAATGATTTCTTAAAAAGAGGCCATTTATATGTGGAAAGTAATTACTTGTGCCCTAATCTATTTTAGAGTCAAATTAGAATCAGGACATTTTTAAATGGAAGACAAATCCTTTTTTGGATCACTTTCTAACAATTAATAATTTTGATTTATGTGCATTTGGAAATTAAAGAATAATGAAAGAATCACACCTCTGTTTTAGAATATACATTATCAATAAACCAGTGGTGGTGGTAGTGGAGGTAATACTCCAGCAAGGGAACATAAGACAGAAAAGTCACTACATAAATTTATAAATCTGAATTATTCCAGGCAGTTAGTCTACAAAATAGGAGAATATGCAAAGCCCCTGTCAAAAGCATTGTCATTAAGCAGAGATCATGGGAAAAGTGGTGAAAGGAACACTAAGACAAGAATTAGGTATATTCTGTATTTGGAAATGCACTCTGATATTTGAGAGTGAAAATGACAGACATTTCTCATTTCCATTCTCCTCCATCGTCTTAATACACATCCCTGTATTTTGCAAGACACTTAGAAAACTAAAGTCTGCATTTCCTAGCTTTCTTGTACTTTGATGAAGCAATGTTTTTTTTCTTTCTTTTCTTTTCTTTTTTTTTTTTTTTGAGACAGAGCCTCAAGCTGTCACCCCGGGTTGAGTGCTGTGGCATCACAGCTCACAGCAACCTCCAACTCCTGGGCTTAAGCAATTCTCCTGCCTCTGCCTTCCAAGTAGCTGGGACTACAGGCTCTTGCCACAATGCCTGGCTATGATGAGGCAATGTTACTGATTTTTGGACAAAAACATGTGAACAAGACAATATACACAGCATCCAGTTAGTGTCCTCTAGAGAAATGTGTGCCCTTTAACCCCACTTACCACTCTGAAGAATTCATAGTCTATTTTGAGCTATCTCATATATTAAGAAAAAGAGTCTAGGGATATGAAAGCAACAAAATAAATCAACACTGCATGGTCATTATAACATCATTGGATCTCTAAAATTTTTACATTAAAAAGATGTAAATTTTCTTAAGCTGCTCTTCTTGTTTTTCATTAAATTAAGATGTCGTCATTCCTTTAGGTACAGCTAAGAATCATTTTATAAGTGTTTCTAATCAAACCATGGCACAGTGCTAAATATTTTCTAGATGCCTTAGATAGCATTATAAATTCAGCAATTACGTTTTACACATGTCCATTTACTCATTTTAAGGTTCCTCAACCTTCAAGTGAAAAATCTTATTGACAAATCCTGCCTTTATTTAATATTCTTTATATTTGGGTTTGCTGTATTATCTTAACACAATTTTCTGTATTTCTCCTAATAGTTAAAAGAGCTTTAAGAGTAAAATAATATCTTAAATCATTATCCAGTTTTATACAGGTGCTCATAAAGTTCATGTGCAATTTAAGCCTTTTAACTAATTTAAATTGCACATGAACTTGTGGACACTAAACTGGAACAGATTTCTCTCTCTCTCCCCCCTCTTTTTCATACAAAGTCACAGTCTGTTGCCCTGAATAGAATACCCTGCTGTCATAGTTCACAAGCAACCTCAAAGATCCTCTTGCCTCAGCCTCCCAAGTAGCTGAGACTACAGGCACCCACCACAACACTAGGCTAATTTTTCTATTTTTAGTACAGACTGGTCTCACTCTTGATCAGCTGATCTCAAACTCCTGAGCTGAATCAATCCATCTGCCTAAGTCTCCCAGAGTGCTAGGATCATAGGCATAAGCTATTGTGTGTCCAGAGACACAAACGAACAGCAGCTTTGCTGTGGGTGTAAACTCACTCCTGTAATTATTACTACAAGAAACAGGCTACACACTATGAGATGGCATGTAGCTAAAATCTTTATTCCAAATTTTGACTTTATACTCTTCTAGTCACATAAACAATCTATTATCTGTTATTTTCACCATTACCTCAATTTACCTTTCTGAAATCAACTAAAAAGGAAATATCCTATTATCACATCAACACAATCACTTTTGCAGTAAACATCTTCTTCTAAACACTGACTAATCTCTGGGCAGGAGGGTAAACAAAATCATAAAGAAGAAAGTAAATAAGGGGAACAGAGTTAATGAAAAAATATTTTCAAGCATTCACTCAATTTACTCAGTATGAAGTAATGACTGTGTCTTCTCCTCAAGGCAGAGCACCTATAGACCTCTGACAATATGTTGTAAACATAAGTCAACCCTCTGGCCCATATCTCTGAGGAAGGGTGGCATGCCCTTTGATCTCAGGTTTCACGGGTTGTACAGCTTCAGAGAAATGGCTTAAGGAATTTACAACTCCAAGGAAGCCAACTCTGTGTGTAACCCAGGGTGGTCCAAGTCCCTTAAGCCTCTGGAAGAAAAGCAAGTCATTTTAAACTCACACTGAATTCACTTTGTGTGCTTGATGTAGGATATATTTATTTCTAAATATTATCCTATATAAGCTGTGGCGCCTAGCCTAAAATGGAACATTTTTACTTATTTATTAATTGAAATATGATTTATAATATGTATATGTGAGAGACATAGATCTTAAA
>CAUYPK010032272.1:0-10926 GCA_963574355.1 Loris lydekkerianus | reverse complement strand
TCAGACAGTAGCTGTCCCCTGTGCTGGCCTGGCAGTGCCTGTGTTTCTCTCCTAGGCAGGCCTATCAACTCCAGGTGCTGTCCTAATAATTTTTACCCAGGGCCTGTCTTCTCAATCCCTCACCTTTCCCCCAAGGAGTGTATTGTTTTCTCTGTTTAAAAAAAGCTACAAAAATAAATCTTAAGCTTAAAAAATAAAATAAAATAAAAGGTAAAAGATTCCTGTAAGCTACCTAAGTTCCAAGTTGAACTAACACTTGTGCTTTTGTTTTAAAAGAATCCCTCTGTTCACTCTCCCCTCCACTTCCCTCTCTCCTTCCTTCTCACTCTCCATATCTCTATACATATACACACAAACATATTTCTCATATTTCTTTGTTCCTTTCTCTCCCTCTCTCAGCATCTCTTTCTGCCTATTTTTACTCATACATACAGACACACACGTACATACACACAAATACGCACACGCACACACACACAAAATATGTCCTAGTATTGTAGAACAATCCACTTTACTCAAGTAACTCTTTTAACTCACATGCAACAGAAATGCCCTTGATATGAAGTTCCCATTTTTCTCAGATTTCTCTTAGAAAGAAATGCAACTAAGGTAACTTCTTACATTTCTTGACATGGGTATGATTGTTCATTCTTTTTATTCTCATTTCTTATGCCCAAATGTGAATGTAAAGACATAAAACGCATGCACAAAATAAAATTCAAAGCTGAAAATAAATGGTTTATTTATAAAATAAGTAAATTTACAAATCAAATGAGAAACAAAAAATACAAAAGTTCATGAATAAAATTAAAAAGATAATCTCGAAATATTAAAACCTATGGAAAGAAAATGGATAATTAATAAGTGGAGGGATGTTTTCATTCCCCAACACAGTGGAGTGATTTTTTAATTAGAAGCCTGAAGAATTTATCTAAGTTACAATACAGAAAAGAATTATAAATTTTATAATCATATAAATTTTATATGATTTTATAATTAGATAATCTACATGTCACAGTCTTTTTTTTTTTTTTTTTTTGTTAACCTGGGCAAGAAGAATCCTCATATAATTCGTCTAAAACCATTAACTTTTTAAAATTAGAGACACGATTTGTTCTTGCTTTCTAAATTTTAACTATATTTCCCCGTCTCTCTCAAATGCTCTGTGTTAGGTATCTTCTGGAACATAGTTCCCAAAACAAAGTCCTCTTAGAATGGGACATATCACCTAGATTTGATACGATTTATTTTATAGCAGACATTTGGAAAAGTTCAGTACCAAAGGCAGGAATATAAATAAAAAAAAAAAATCAAGGCGTTTCTGGGGGCACCCAACAGCATTTGGGATAAATATGGAATCCAAAAGTGCAAAAGAAATGCAGCAATGGCAAGAGAATGGCCCTTGGTAATGAGACTATTCTCTACTTACCTAAAGCTCATGCAAGAATTGATATTCAAAGCTTATCTGGAGGAAGTGTCCTTTGTCTTGTAAGGGAAGGGTTAATAGGGGGAGTAGTTGTGGTTTGTAAGAAAAAGTATTAATAAGGCTCAAAAAATCAGATCCCAGAGTGAGTCCATATCATAGTTTCATAGTCAGGAATTCAAAGTGAATCTTTTTTCAATTTAAAATAATCGATAACTCTTATACAGGTAAATAACTTATTACGGACTTTAATACTGATGAAGGACACTTAAATGTAGGAGGCAATTTTATAATTGCTTATCAACATTCATACAACTGGGAAAGGGCCTCCTTAAATGAGAATTATTGTGTTTCTTAGGATACCCTGACTTTCTGATCAGGATATTTGTTTCCTTTATCACTCAATAGTCCAAATACTTGAGCACCAAGATTAACACAGCTTAGTCTATAAAAGCAAGTGCTGGGAATATAGTAGCAAGTCAGTTAATGCCAGATGACTGGCTACTGCATAGATTCCCCTGCAACCTAGATCAACGGTAGCAGTAGCAAGTTATTTATACTAACTTAGGGAAAGCAAGAACTAATGACAACTACCACTCTGTGAGCTGTGAATTAACAAATAATATTAATGTACAAAAAATACTGACCCCAAAGCATTATCATAAAAACATAATTTAAAAACTAGACAAGAGCTCCAGTGGTTTGTAGTATTGTACCAATGGCTATTTAATGTCATATATGTACACACACACACATAGTATATTACACACATACACACACATATATATTGTCATATGCATGTGGATATATCTACACACATAAACTATATGTGTGCTTATATATCCACACACATATGATTTGTATGTAGATATACATACACATACATAATACATACACACATATATATGCACATAAAATCTACATGTAACATAGATATTTACTATGCTGTAAACTCTGCACTTAGTCTTCCAAGTCTTAGGGCAGGAAAATACTACTTAAAAGAAAAACAAGTTTCATAGATAGTGACCTTTACAGACTGACTTATTTGGAGCAGGTGCATTACCTACACTAGAAAGTAAATTACAGGCAATACAATTAATTCTCTCAGAATATTAATATTAACTCTGAAGGTCACTAAGTCTAACCTCCCCACTTTGCAATGGAGAGACCCAAGCTAGGAGAAATCACTTTCCTGGCATTCACATTAGCAAGACTATAATTAAAGGACAAATTGCCAAACACTCTGTTCTGTGTCCTTTGCACAAATAAAAAATTGTCCTTAAGGCATTTTGCTGCTACCTTTCTCTCAATTAGCACCATTAGGAGAACTTTCCTCTCAGACTGAACCAGATATGAGGCCACTTGCAAACTCTAAATGACTGATGGGAGACCTGGAGATGGAATGAAAAATGTGGGTTGACCTGCAGATAATAGGTAATTTACTATAGTAGAAATAAAAATTATAATATATTTTTCAAGTTTACAAATATGATATCAGTTACCTGAGATGGAGCACAAGGGGGCATCGTGGAAGAATGGCAAGCCCTTTAAAACAATTATAATGTTATATTGCTTTGTACCATCCTAAGTGAATGTTAGTCTTGCTGTGACAGTGTATTGTACAGATGAATATGCAAAAGAGTTCACTTCTTCAGCCAAAACTTAGGCCCTGGTTATATTTTTAATGGATGAGTGAAATATAAAAGAAAAAGAAAACTTTTCAGAAAGTCCTAACGACTCTGTCAGCAGATGACCTATCTCAAAGGCGTTTTTAAAACCACGAGAAAGGCTGCTCCATATGTTAAGATTTTTTTTTTTTTTTTTTTTTTAAAGACAGAGCTATAAGAACAGGGATGGATGATGCAGAAGGGGAAATCTGCATTAACCAAATCTTTGCCTGCAAAGAACAGTGTGACATCAGAGACTGGTGACCAAGTGTTGATAGTAACATTCTAATCTTAGTCTTGCTTGAGGGAAGAGAATAGCTGGCCAGTCACTCTGAATTTATCCCTAGGAGGAGGCCGAGGCAATTATTTTCTGCCTAAGAAACCATGAATTGGAAATGAAGACTGGGAAGACCCTTCCTGGAGTGCCTCGTTTTTTTGTTTGTTTGTTTGAACCCATTTCATTGTCCCTTTCATACATTTTTCAAGGATGAATAGGAGAGACCTTGCTCGTCACTGCTAGACCACCTGGGACTTTTCTTTACTGGCATGGCCACCTGCAGCTGCTTCCAGAACCTGCCCTGTGGATACTTGGATTTTTCCCCTTTCCATTTAATGACCGTGAGCACCGTCTTAGCCCGCTTCAGCTCTTTCACCTTCGTCTCCTTCACAGCTTTGTACTGTACTAAAATGACGTTGATGTTGCCCCGAGAGGCCATGTTTTCTAGGCCAGCCTTGAGCTCTAGGAGGGCCTGGGTTCCCTGGAGCACGTAGTTGGGACTTAGGACAACCAGGAGGCGTCTGCTTTTCTGAATGAAGCTCAAGGTCTCATCTGTGACAACTGGGAGAGAAAACAACCATGGGGATTAGTGTTGGCCAAAACTTTCCCCCAAAGCATGGGATGTGAGGAGCAAATGTAGGGAATTTAGGGTAAGGGCCTTAGAATTCAGGTGAAACTTTTTACCAGCAACATTTTGAACAACTTAATCCTCAGACCTAAAGCACTCTCATTCAACACATGCCACTGTACTCAGGGAAGATTAAAAGTACATAAACATATTCCACCCTAGAAAGGATTCTAAACACGTGTGAAGCCAAAAAGTGAGTTGTGTACTATTTGACTTTGGTCTGCAAATTCATTACTTGGGATGCAAAGAATAGATGCATTGTACTGAAAATATGTTCCTTCAACCTGTGTGGCACGTTTAGATCTTGACAAATCACCTCTTGAGCTCTTTCTCCTCGGAGATACTCACGTATAAATGAGCTAGCAATAATGGACATTCAAGAAGATATAAATTACAGAATCAAAATCATAGAATTTTACTTCTTGTTAACACAGGACAACAAGAATAGGAACGTTCGTTTTTTTGAAAGTCCCTCTCTATTGTTGGATATCTGTATGACTCAGACTGACATCATGAAGTGGTTGGAATAGAACCTTTAAAAAAATCTAGCCAATTGAATGACATTTTGGCTGGCAATATATTCTAAGCTCAGCTTTCTCCTTCTCTCCTCTCTGGAGCTAAATTAGTCTCTGGATCCTTCTCCTTAAACTCCTCTCATTACTATGGAGCCACGTGTTTTGGCAGCTGCTAGATGATGTGTCTTCTTTCACTAACAGGCAAATGTTTTCTTTATGGAAAAAAAGAAAGAGCAGGGGGATGGAAATGCAATGTAATTTTTTTTGCCATTGAGGGTTTTGATTAGTTCTTGTCACTAAATTCTTGGGACCAATCTATCTCTTCACAGTGGCATATGAAGAATCGTATACTTCTTTACCTGGGGTTCAGATAGTTGTCACCTCCAGGTAATGTATGTACTTGTGTTTGGAAACCTGTATCATGGCTTTCTATACTCTCCTAAGCATCCGTTGGCCCCTTAATCTTCACAGGTCCAGAAGTAGTAAGGAAAGACTTGCAATTAACGTCTATCACGTGTAGCCTGGAGGAGAATCCAGGAATAATTATCTGTCTACTCCAAGCAATGGCACTTGAGGTTGAGCATGTGTAAGCATGGAAAGAGCCCCAGCATCAGAGAATTAGTGAGGAGCTGCAGGGAGAATACATAAAGATACAGAGGACAACCACCCAAAGTAAGATGAAAGAGTAATTATGTAGAGCTTGAATTCTTCAAAGAACTACTACCAACTCTACTGGTGGGTCTTACCCAGTTATATACTGTATATCTTTATATAACTTTTCACACAGTAGTAAGTATCTATAGAATGGCTGTATGATTTAATAAATGGATGAATCAATGATTTGGAGAAACTGAGTATCAAAATAAGTGGAATTTATCCTTTAACCATGTAATTGATTTTATGACAATGTTATGCTGAAAAGTTATCCTCTGCAGAACAGAAGAACAATGGGCTTTTGGATGATGATTGGGGATATAAAATAACTGATCTCAGCTAATTCAAAATGGAAACAAAATGTTGTCTATTCTGTATCTCAGTTATCCATGCAACCTTTCAAAAAATGTTAAATGATCAATGTGAATAAGATTTTGGAGGAAGAAAATTAGGTTTTCAAGCTTAGTATTAGAGATATTACACACATTTCTACAGTATGAAGTTAACTGTGGGTTTTGCAATGTGACTTGTGTGTTGATTAAAAAAGATTCAAATGGATCATTACTAAGTTTCACTATGTGGACTAAAATATATTTACTTTTATTTTAACATATATAGCAACTAAAGATTTTCTCTTTTTTAACCTATTAAAATATACTGGTTTTTATAAAATTTTAAAATAAATATCAAGTGTGTAAATAGAAAAGGGAGGAAACAAATCCTTAGAGAGGGGTATGAGTACTGCTATTTTACATAAAATTGAAAGTGAGAAAAAGGAGGTGAGTAATATAAGGAAAAATGTTAGTAATATAAGGAAAAATGTTCTCTCTTCTACAACACAGTTTTAGTAAAACTAAGGAAATCTCAATCTTTTTCTAAAAAAAAGTTTTTAAAAATACTCATTCTTATAAAAAAGATATTCTAGACAAACCAATGCAGACCAGCCGAAACCTTTTAAAAGTCTTAATGGGAGTAAATGTGATGTTTAAAGCTGTGCTGCTTTAATTGAGGTATAATCCACGGTGCACCCACACTTTTCTGACATGCAGCTCTTAAAGGCAGGTGAATTGACAAAGCTCCAGAGTTCAAAATCAGCCTGAGCAAAAGCGACACACCCAGCTCTACTAAAAATAGAAAAAACTAACTGGGTGTGATGGTCCATGCTTATAGTCCCAGCTACTCGGGAGGGTAAGGCAAGATGATCGCTTGAGTCCAAGATTTTGGATTGCTATGAGCTAAGATGCCATGGCACTCTATGGAGGTTGACAAAATAAGACTCTGCCTCAAAATAAATAAATAAATAAATAAATAAATAAATAAATAAATAAGATTACAAGGGAAATATTAATACCCTAAAATGAGTTGCCCAGTACAAATCTTATAATGTACTTTTGTTCCTAGAGAAGTCTCTCTCCTGGGACATTGAATATCCCAGGATGCGAATGTAGAGCTGGGCCGTGACTCTCACACAGGACCAAACCTAAGGACCCCATTTGCCTTTCAGGGTAACAACACTTGTACTCATCTGAAATACCTACTTCCCCCAGGCAGACTGTCTCGGTCAAAGATGCACAGCTTGTAACCAAATTCATTCTCCAAAACTCCACGGAGGGTCAGTAGCACAAATTCCTCTTCCTCAGCGTTCCTTGCATAGGACACATAAATATCATACTCCTTCCCATCTAACAAAAGGAACACAGAACCCATATCAATTATGAAAGCTGCTTAATAGTATCACATTTTTTCTTAAATAAAACTTCTGCATATTAGACATTTTTATTATGTGACAGATGCCAGTGTGATTTTTTACTTGTAACAGTTCTCCAAGCAAAATGACTATTTGAAGGTGTAATTTCAAATTTTATCTGAAATGTCTTCTTATCTCAATGAGTTGAATCCTTACAGTGGAGAAAGAGAGGTTTGGCCCATTCAACAGTGAATTAACAGAAGCGGGATGTAAATGCTAAGTACTAGCAATTAACACCATGCAGAAAAGGTCCACTTCCTATACGAATATATCACTTACTAATACACTAGGATATAAATTGAACACAACTTTGTGAAACTGCTTAAATTATTTATACCTGAAAGGAACTATAATTAAAAATATACTTAGATTCGATGGAATGAATTTTCCTACTGTTGCCTAACTATAAAAGTTGCCTCTCCTTAAAAATATATTGTGTCTCTTCATAAGCCTACTGAATCTTTAGGGGGCTGGACCCAAGAATCTGTATGTTTAAATGTTCCGTCCTTTTTACCAGGCATATTTACACTAGAGCATTGCTTCTTAATCTTTAATGTGCACGTGAGTCACTTGGAAATGTTGTTTCAAGGTAGATTCTGATTCAGTAGGGGGTAGGTCTAAGATTCTTCTGATAGACTCCCAGGCATTGCTGTCACCCTTTGAGTACAGAGAGTGTGGACCTGCACTGATCAGTACAGCAACCACAAACCACATGTGTCTTTGAGCCCTGGAACTGCAGCTGGGCTGAGCTCACGTGTCGGAAGGGTACAAATACAATACATTTTGAATTTTGAAGAATTTTAGTACTAAACAAGACTTTAAAAATCTCATTAACTTTTTAATATTAATTACATGCTAAAATGATAGCATTAGAAAATTATTATTTTTACTTAACCTTTTTAATTTTGGTAATGTGGCCATTAGAAAAATTTAAGTTAGAAAAGCTTGCATTATACTTCTTTCTGACAGGGCTAATTTAGACACAATAACATACTAACCTAAGAAAAGAGAATAATACACATTGGACAGGTTTTCAACACTGAGAGCTGAAATAAAAAGGTAACCTGCTTAAATCTCCCAGTTAATCGAGGTTTTATCAAATCACCGCGTTTTCTCTTCCGTTTTCCTTAACCTGTTTTCTAAAGATGAGAGTGGAAGGGGTTTACATTCAATTTCTGTTACTTACCTAAAATGGTTTCGTCTGTTCCGAAGTGCGCCCGGTAAAACAGGACCATCTCCAGCCAGTAAACATGGTAAACAACAATGAGAACCACCACCAGCAGGACCGTGACTCCAAAACCACACGCCAGTTCCACTGTGTATCTTGGAGCAACCACTGGAGTGAATAACAAAGAAACAGAATTGATTTCTATGCTATGAACACGGTGACCTTTCATCCTGCACACAGATGCGTAAGCCAAGCAGCTTAGCCATGCCCTTGCCTTACACGTGTGTACAAGCAGAGCTAACATTGCGGACTTCCGGCACTATTCTTTAAATGCTAGACTGTGTCCTATTTATCTTTTTGTTTCTAGCCCCTAGCATAGAAGGTGTTTTTTTTTTTTTAATTTTAATAATTTTTGATGATATACAAATTAAACAGAATCTTAGTTTGGGAAGGATTTAGAAGGTCATCTAATTCAAGTCACAATTTGATACCTGAATCTCATCAAAAATGTTTTTGGAAGGTGTGATTGCATCCTCTGTCTGCATCATAGGCTGAATCCGCTCTGCAACCTGGAGAAGTCCATGGTATTAGTAGAATTTTAATTGTTGGTACAGTTGACTTGAGTAAAAATCTAGACGTGTTTCCTTTTAGTTTTAGTTTCATTCTCTTGTGTGGTGTCAAAGGAATTTAATCCCCTTTCCTTTGTATTTGGAAATAGATCTTAGGAATCTTATTTTCACTGGGCAGAAACAGAAAGCATCTACCAAGTGCTGAGGATGCTTCTGTCTCCAATTCTAAGGTACACATTCCAAAGACTGACTTGCAATATCCAGGTGTGGTCAGATTTCTACTTTATCCGCTAATTGTTTATATCATAGGCAGCTTAGCTATGCAGCTTAGCAGTTTCTTGGGAACGATCAGAAATATAGTGAGGTAATTCTTAAATACCTAAAAAACAAATACTTTTTTTTTTTTTGAGACAGAGTCTCACTTTGTCACCCTCGCTGTGTCCTTGGTATTTCTGAGCACATATTGTGTTAGCAGCTTACGGGGGTAATTTATACTGTCATTTTCATTATTTTGCTCTGGATAGGGGAGGTGGTCAATGGTTGCACTTACCCAAAATGGATTTTTTTTAAAAAAGAGATCTTGCTTAATGACCAAGACACCAATTACTCTCATAAGTTGACCTTTGCCATATTTATTTTACTACTGCTCATATTAATTCTAATAGGGCTTCATAATTCTGTTTTGTGCCATCCAGTGACATGTGTCATATTTACAAAGTGTATTTTGTGTAGCCATGTTGATAACAAGAAGTCTGAATGCTACTTAACTAAATGAATTCTCAACATAAATAATCCTCCAGTCTGATTTTCTAAATGGCTGGAGTCACATTCAGGAAGTGCTCTAACAGATTGTCATGTAAAGCAGTCAGTACTGGCTTACAGAGAAATAGTGACCCTTGGACTACATTTTTTGTCCGCTGAACTGGAATTAATGGCATTTTGGGGTAAGGATATTACTCTCATGCAATCCCAGACCAAAGGGTTTTTAATCAGAAAGGTGAGAAAGGGAGATGTGATTTGAACGAATTGAACTCCTAAACTTCTCTAGTTGATTTCACTAATAATCCGATTCAAGATATAAGCAAAGTTCACTATTTGCTTGCTTTTATTCCCTACATCAGATTTTTTTCCATCCCTTTTGCAGTTCTAGGGTAATAACTGGCCCCAAAGCCCAAATTTCCAGCTAACTTCTCTCAGTTAAAATGGCTCAACACCTCAGCACTAGTCATTCTCCCTGTTTCAAATTCTTGTTCTACTATCATATTTCTCCTAGGAAATCTAAGAAATTTCCCTCATCCACATTATTATAGTTAAAGTCTTGCCTTTCATTGAATGTCCGAACCAAATTCTAACTGCTTGGACTTTCAAGTTTCTCTGCCAAAGAGCCCATGGCTACTCTGTGCTAAATTGTTGGAACTTTTTGATAATTTTGGGGACTGTGATAGCGGCCAATTTCCTGAATTGCAAACAAAGAGAATGCTTTATTTAAATGATTGTAAATCAGAGGTCTATGACTGAATTGATCTTCAGACTTGATGGGTTTTGCTACTATAATGTGTTAACACTTGTGCTCTTAGACTTTAGCTTCTGTTTTTAGAGGACAATTGGAGAGGAGAGGAGCTTTTTCTCCATATCTAAAAATAAAAGTTTTTCAAACTTGGATAACTGACAGCACGGGAAGGTGATGTGCAATAGAAAAGACAAACAATCACTCTGGATTTTTGGCTGAAATCACTTTGTATATTGTGGAACAGAAAGGGGAAAGCCAAAAGAAGATAGTGTCTGCACTGAACTAAGGAGACAGAAATTAGAGCGTAACACAGTAGAGTTGGATGGAATTTATAAGCCTGGGTACCTGAGAGGAGAGAATTGTGTAATAAAGGAACTCTAGAAATCTGCATGGGCACCTCATGTCTTTGGCCAAATACATAAATATTACACATGTACATGTTGAACGTGCCAGTTTACAAGGTCAGGCAACCAGGAACTGAACAGGTCTGGGAGCATATGCAGGTCTAGGAGACGGCTGAATTCAGGACACTTAAATAGGGAGAAAACTTTGTTTAGCTCCCCAAGTATTAAGCAGAGACCTGAGGTAGGACATAGCTTTGAAACAGGTCCACGCTAGTTCTACAGAGAAGGCTATTTTACACCTACTGTAACAAAGATGAATATAGGCTTCAAAAAAAAAAAAAAAAAAAAAAAATAAAGCTGCTATGAAAGAAAATAAACAACCTGCTGGACCACAACACGATTCTCTCCTACCAAGACCACACAT
>CAUYPK010032267.1:0-21654 GCA_963574355.1 Loris lydekkerianus | reverse complement strand
CCACGGTGACTGGGAAAATGCCAGGAAGGCTATGTTGAATATTGGGATGAAAATGTGTCAAATGGTTTATGAAGCTAGTATATGATGCCCCATGATCATATCAATGTACACAGCTATGATTTAATAAAAAAAAAAATAAATAATAAATAAATAAATAAATAAATAAATAAATAAATAAATAAATAAAAAGACTGTAAGGACTGACACCTAATTCCTTGAGATCTGAGAACTGGTGATAGCATGAAGAGGAGTCTCAAGTGTCCACCTCCATGCAGAAACATAATGCTAAGCGACAGAGCTGAAATAGATGTACCTGTCCAAAGTCAGGGTCCTTAATTCCCAGTGTCATTATTCACTGAAAGAGGAACTACAAAAATGCTTCCTGCTGCTTGTGGGGGCCTTAGGTGGAAACAAATAAACAAATGTTTCCTGAGACTAAATAAAAGTCCAGATAATATGGGATTAAAAACTATACTAAGTCATACAATAAGGAACCACTAAACATTTTCATTAAAACACAAAAAACCTAACTTGTTATGAAGGGAAAATTTTGAAAAACTGACTGCAGAGAGTTTTCTATGTTAAAGAAGACATGAGTCTCTGCTCTGAAACAGCATAAACTTTTTTTTCATTAATTTTAATGAAGACTTAGATGATTTAGAATAGAAAATGAAGCAAAATAAAAATGTAAATAAATTCAATCAGAAGAAAATATATATTTTTCTAGTAACAAAAGAATTAGTATTTTTAAAATTCTGATCTTAATTAACTCTCAGCAAAGAATTCTGTCTTACCTATATTTTCATTCCTGAGTAAGGGAAAGATAAAAATATTTTCAGAAGAAAACCAAAAATAGACTGAGAGAAACTGCTAGTGAAAAGTCACTGGGAGGGCCTATTTCAGCAAGAATGAAGGTAAATCTAGAAAAAAGGAGGGGAGAAGGTAAAGGGACAAGGCAAAGTGTGGAAAACCAAAACTGGAGTGACAATTTCAAATTCTGGTGTGGATGGAGAAAAAAATATATTACTCAAATATTGTTAATGGATATGTAAAATATTGCAATCCTTCTGGGAAATTATTTGGCAGGTTCTTAAAAAAATGACCCAGTATTTTCACTCTTAGAGATTTATCTCAAATAAATAAAAATAACTTACATAAAAATGTATAGAAGAATATAACAGCTTCATTCATAATAGTGAAAACTAGAAACAACCAACATGTTCTTCAATGGATGAATTAAAAGTTCTCTTCAGAAAAATATTAAAAATCTGAATTTTAATGAAATCTGAAAAAGAGGCTAACCTCTTCAAGATAAGTTTTTAAGAGAAGACAATGGAGGTGAAATTATATCACCAAATAATAATCTATGTAACTACAATAGGCAAATGATGTGTTATCATCTCAATATTGATGGGTATAGATATAAGACAGAACAAAACTGCCCAGAAAATAAATGGCTCTCTTGTGTGACTTATATGTGTGTGTATACTCTTACATAATATAACATGATACGCTCATTCATATATAGTGCATTAAAAGGGCTTAACAATATCCACAAAAATAAATTAAGAGCCAAAATTATCCAAAATAATTAATATGGATAGTAATAAAACTTATCAATAATTATTTTTCTTATAATTTTAAATAAAATTAGGCTTGGTGATAATGAGGTGCATTAATAACATCCCACTACTAATATTGAATTTAATTTTATTAAAAAATTGACACCAAGTGCCATTTTTTTTTCAAAGTTACATTTCTAGGAACTTACTTTAAATCAATTATTTAAAATTGCTCAAATTACATTTCTTGTCCAATAGTCTATCTGATAAATAATCAATAATACTGAAAAACTGAAAAAGAAACAAATAGGATATTGCATATATGGATTTTTAGGCCTTAAAATTACATTTTTAATAATAGAATGATAGTATTGTAAATTTCATATAATATTAAGTCATTTTAACTGAAAATGTTATAAATATTTGTTCCATATATATGTCATACCTTTACTTATGTAAATATAATAAAATTATAGAAAATGAATGCATATTGCATATAATTACATAGGTAAAAATGGAAGACATTTCACAAACATTAAAAAGGCTTATTTCTGAAAAAAATGAAACAAATTTAAGTGAGTATTTGATATAATGATAATATTTACAATTAATACTAGTGGTAAATGGAAATAAAATACTACAGAAAGTAATGTTGAAGATAGAAAAGAAGAAAAAATATCAAAGTCTCTAAGAGGCCAATTGTTGCTGTGACAGAATTTGACAAATTAATCTGTGAGGAATGATGCAGTTGAAGTATAAAGCAAAAAAGAAGCAAGTCACCAGGAAACTATAATACTCCTGAAGCTTCATGCATCTAAAACCACACCCTTAAAATGTCTAAAGCCAACATCTAAACAGCCTGTTAAAATAAAAGAGACAAGGCCCCAATTTTGACAGAATAGACAAAATATCCCAGATGTGACTGAAAATTACCCCTTCTACCAAGAACAACAACAGTGACAAAACCTAAAATGTTGGTCAGCAAAGGCAATCCACTGACACAGCATAGAGATGAATTGGGTGCCAGGATTATATAACAAAGATATTTAAGGAGATGCCACAGAAATGCTTTAAAGTCAGTCACTATGTTTCTTGAAAAAAAGAAAAAGAAAAAAAATAGAAATTATAAAAAATATATAGATTTAAGAAATAAAAAACATAACAGACACAAAGTTCACTACATGCTCAATATCCTACTGAGTAGAGATAACAAAGGAGGAAGTCAGTGAACTTGAAGCCAATTCAATCTGTCACTCCATGTGAATGACAGAGAGAAAATAGATGAAAAAAATAAATGAACAAAGCTTTGGGAACCTGAGGGACTACAATAAAAGATGTAAAATTTGTTGCATTAAAATGTGAGGAAGAAAAAAATATGTAGGACCCAAAGAAATGTTGGCTGAAAAGTTTCTAAATTCAGTGGAATAAACACATAGATTCAAAAGGTTGAGCGAACCTCGGATAAGATGTACTCCCATAAATGCTCACCAAGAAATATCAGGATGAAATTGAAAAACTAAAAACAAAGTAATAAAAATCTGAAAAGCAGATAGGGAGAAATGACACATTACCTTCAGGAGAACAGAGATTTGGTTTGCAAACTATTTCTTAACTGAAGCTGTGGGCGCCAGAAGAAAGTGGCACATCCTTCAGGTGTTCCAAGGAAGAAAAACTATTGACTTTCAATCTTATATACAGCAAAAGCATCATTTGAGAATAAAGAGGAACTGAAGACATTCCCAGACAAAGAAAAACTAGAGGAAAAGCTCACGAGTAGACCTATAGTTGAAGATGGCCAGAAGCAATTTCTTCAAACAGAAAGGAATTGCTGAAGCAAATTATCTTGGATCATCAAAAGGAAAGAAGGGATAATGGGACGAGAAGGAACATTGAGTACATCCAATAAATCATCCTATTCCTCATTAATTAAATAAATCTAATTTGATTGAAACAAAAATTATCACACAATCTGATATTCAAGACAATGATGTTCGAAAGTGGGGAATACATGTACAAGGAACCTAAATGGAAATTGGGTTTCTACATTTCACTTAGAGTGGTAAAATATTAATACCACCAGACTTTGATGATTGACATATACATATTGTAATTGTGGCAGACCTCCTCAAATATTTCCATGTGTCCAACTATATCCAAATATATTTCTGGACGCTGTAAGCATGTTATCTTAATTCACAAATAAGAATTAAGATTGCAAATATAATTAAGGTGGTTAATTAACTGCCCTTAAAATATGAAGATTACCCTGGATTATCCAGGTGGGATCAATATAAGCACAAGTAGACTTAAGAAGATAGAAGAGAGACTTAGAAAAAGCTGTGTTAGAGAAGGGCTGAAATGATGCCATGTGAAGACACCACCCACCATCCTGGAAGAAGAGGCCACAGGCCAAGGAGTGTGGACCAACTCTAGAAGTTGGAAAAGGCAAAAAATTAGCTGCTGTCTTGGAGCCTCAGAAAGAAATACAATACAGGGGCGGCGCCTGTGGCTCAGAGGAGTGGTGCGCTGGCCCCATATACCGGAGGTGGCGGGTTCAAACCCAGCCCCGGCCAAAAACTGCAAAAAAAAAAAAAAAAAAGAAAAAGAAAAAGAAAGAAATGCAATACAGCTGCTACCAGTACACTGGCATCTTTGTCAGACTTCTGGGCTACAGAAATGTAAGATAATAAATTCATGTTGTTTTAAGCCACTATATTTGTAGTAACTTGTCAGGCTTGTCAGGATAGTGAGAAAATGAGTATAGATTTTGGTAAGGAGAATGAAGTGATGCTATAACAAACACATAAAAATGGGAAAGTGGGTTTTAAATTGGCGATGAGAATAATTGGAAGATTTTGAGGAGCATAACAGAAAAATTAGACTACCTTGAATACATGGTTAGTAGAAATGTGAATGCTAACGAGGAGTCAGGAGGACGTGAGGAACATGGTAGAGAAAAATTGCAAGTGACTGTTGGCAGAAATGCGCATGACTCGTGGTGTGAACACGGATGTGAAGAGTGCTGCTGGGACTACTCAGAAGGAAATGAGAAACATGTTACTGAAAACTGGAAGAAAAAGAATCCTTGCTCCGTAGTGGCACACAACTTAGAGGAACTGTGTTTTGCAATTATGTGCAAAACAAATTGTAGATAAAGAATTGCAGAGGAAGATGTAGCAGAGGGAATTTCTAAGCAAGCAAAAGTTTGAAAATGAGTCCCAGTTTTTTCTTGGTACTAGGAGTGAATTGTGAGAGGAAGAACAGAAATTCATTAACAAACAAAACGTACATTGTTGCGGTCCCTTCGTGGTCGCCACTTGTCAGGGACCGGCTTGTCAAGCTGTGTTCGGGACAGGACTGCTATTCTGTTATCTCACTCAGGAACAATTGCTCTTAGATGCCCGAGGGCTATTTGCTTCAGCAGAAGGGACAGAGAGAGAGAGAGTCTTTGAGGGAGTAAAGCAGTCTTAGAAGAATAGATCTTTAGCAGTCTATAGCAGAGCTTGGCAATCATCAGAGGCTCCGTGCAGGCGTTCTGCAAGCAGGAGAAGCGACATCGTAAGAGGGTCCACCATAGAGTGTGCACGCCTGTGACTGCCTTCTCCTCCAGCCTAATATAGAGCTGATCTCGTGCTTTTTAACACCACACAGGTGTGGAGACTGCCAATTCACTAATGCTCTCATATCACAAGCTCTCATGCTTGTTAAGAGAGCTAAATCCCTCCCCATGCCCTTTTCAGGAAGGTGTTCCATTCTCGAGCTACAGGTGTTACTTATAACTTTCACTCCTCCCAGCCATAGGCTACACAGGCTGCTACCATACATGAAAAAGGAACCTAACTTAATAATTTGGTAAATCCCAAACTAGCAAGTTTACAAATAGATGCTAAAAGTAAGAAATTGACAATCAGGAAATTGTTCTCTAGAGAAAAAGCTGAGAATATGCCCAGATAATCTTCCCTTGGAAAAATCAAAAAACGCAGAGTGTTCAGTCCCACAAAAGGCTCTTTAAAAATATTAAGTGACAGGGGTGGTGCCTGTGGCTCAAGAAGTCGGGCGCTGGCCCCATAAACCGGGGGTGGTGGGTTCAAGCCTGGCCCTGGCAAAAACTGCAAAAAAAAAAAAAAAAAAAAAAAAAAAAATTAAATGACCAATAGATTATCTCTGTCATTTTAGTAGAAAGCAAAAATAAAGGCAGTGTTGTCTAAAAAAGATATATGGAGAGCCTTTTTACCTAATAGGGTGAATTTCTGTGAGCAACTCATAGATTCCTGTGATTTGGGAAAATATTATAGCAGCACAAATTCTGCTAGTTCAGGCCAAAAGGAACAGAAAGTGTATGAAATGAAAGAACAGGAAACAGGCTGATGAAACTACCCAGATGCAAACATGTATTGCTATTCATATCTTTACAAAAGAAGAAGGAATATAACTCTGAGATGCCAAAATGTGGAGATGCGAATGCAGGGAGCGGAGGCATAAAACACGGGATTATTTTCAGGCCTTGATTCAAATAAGGTTTGCCTGAGTAGATTTTAAAATTATTTGCAACTGATGACTATTTTTCTTCCTTTTTTTAACTTTTTAAATGAGAATGTCTGTAATTGATATCTAATGCCTATCCCATTATCATATTTGGAGAGTAAGTAATTTGATTCTTGAGTTTCACAGATTCATAGATGGAGACAAATTTTAGCTCAGCATTGATGATAGCCAGACTTTAACCAAATCTGATTTAGGTCAATTAGACCATGACATTTGGAACTTTTTGTCTGTTGAGTTTCCAGAACATATTTTTTGGTAGCATTTGTTTTAGAAGATTACTTACACATGAAGTAAATCAACTTTTCTTCAAATATAATTAAACTCCAGAGACTTTTCTTATTCCCTAATGTATTTTTGAGTTGATGCTGTATTGAGTCAATGACCTCTGAGACCAACAAAATTTCATTGACATAGAAATTTATGTGCGTATGTATATATATATATACATATTATATGTAAACATATATGCACTGTGAATAAACACATATATTATACTATAATACTGTATAACATGTAACATATTTTCTATATACAGTTATAATATAAATAATGCTTTACCTAATGAAAGCAGAATAAACATGTATTTTAAGTACCTATGAAATATTAACCTAAATAGACAAATCCTGTTTTATTTTAAAAACCTCAACAAATTTAATGTAATTGAAATTGTACAGACTTTGTTCTTTAATTGTAATGAAATCAAAATAGAAATCTTAACAGAAAGACAACAGGAAAATCTCCAAATAGTGAAAATTAAAGAACATACATGTAAATAATCTATGGCCTAAAGGATATTCTCAACAAAATGCAAATAAGAGAATGGAAGTGAAAATACAATATATAAAAAACTGTAAAATACAGATAAAACAAATCTGAGAGGGAAATTACTACTACACAACACTCAGTTTGAAAGATGAATTATCTCAAACCTGCAACTTAAGTTCCTGCTTCCAAAAATTGAGAAAGAAAAACAAAATAAATCCAAAGAAAATGAAAACAGAAAGGAGAGAGAGCAAAAAATAAATATGTTCTCTGTATATGCACATATGTATACATATATACATATGAATATATGTATACCTATATATAAACATATGTCTATAAGCATACACATACACAGAGCAAAAATTAATTAAATTTGATAAAGAAAAACAATTTAAAAATCAAATAAAAAGTTAGTTCTTGAACAAAAAAGCAATTATGTGATAAACAATTTTATACAGCTAGACAGACAAAAAATGAAAAATAAAAAGTCACAAATCAGTGTCAGAAATGAACTAGAACTCATTACTACAGACCTTGCAATCATTAAAAAGACAATAAGGAAATAGTACAAACATCTCAGTGCTTGTAAGAAACAGACCAAATCCTTGAAAATCATAAACTACAAAAACTCAGCCAAGATGAAATAAATAATCTAAGTAGTCCTAAAACCATTAAGGAAATTAATGGGAAGTCTTTAGACCCAAATGGTTTCACTGGAAAACTTCCAAAGATTTAAAGAATCATCACCAATTTTGCACAATCTATGCCAGCATCTTTATCTATACAATAAAGAAGAGAAAATTGCCAACTCATCTTTTGAGGTTGTTTTACTCTTGTGTGAGCACTCTATTGTTTTCATAACAAAACAACAAAAAAGGACAATCTAAAAAATAATGCTACCAACACATATCTCTCAGTAACTTACATACACACAAAATGTATCTATTAATAAAACAGTAACAAACCAAATTCAACAATGTATAAAAAGTATGCAGTATGACCAATCAATTAATGTAATCCATCCTATCAACACCCTAAAAATTAAAATCATAGGACAGAATCACTGATGCATGCAAGGCATTTGGCTAAATCCAACACACATTTAAAAGGAAAAGATCTTAGCAACTTTGTAACAGAGAGCAAATTAACTCAATTTTATAAAGTATCTAATAAAATCTTATAGGTAACATCACATTAAGAGTGAAAGACTAAGGCAATGGTGTCTGCGCTTAGCCCTCTTATTCAACATAAGGCCTGGAAATTATAGCTATGACAATAAGTCAAGAAGAAGAAATTACAACCACCCAGATCAGACCAGAAGAAATAAAGCATTTCTATGTATAGATGACATCATTGCTTACTTACACGGGAAACTTCAATAATGCTTGTTGCAACCGCGTAAATGATCACGCAAGACACGGATTGACCGTACACGCTGCAAGAGGTGAGGCTAACCATGGGTGCAGGATAGCACTGAGCACTTCTCACAAAATCCTTTTATTGAGAAGATACATAATAGGCGGAAAGATTACTAAGCAAAAACATGCCGGGGCTACATCCTCAGGGAAATGATCTCATAGGTGCCAACAGAGTATGTACTCAAGGAAATGATCTCCAAGGGTGGTAAGGAAATGATCTTCAAAAAACTAAATGTAATTTTTCTCCACTAATCCTTTAAGGAACTGTCATAAAATGCTTAATGTTTAACAGCCTTACTACTACAGGACTGAACTTTGCTCCTCCAGGAATACTGAGTTACTTGGTAGCTTGCCTTCCAAGTCACAAGAGATTTCCAGACTTGCCAGGAGAATGTCTTGTTCTCAGTAATTCCTCAGATAAGTTATGATATTGGTGACTGTTATAGTATGATATTTAATCCTCTATAAATTCTATTTTTAAAATTCCTCAGAATTATAAAGGATTTCAACAAGGTCCCTAAAATTAAATCCAATACACAAATTCAATCCCATTTATGTATACTAAAAATAAACCCTGATATAACCTGTAAAACCAACTACCCAAAAAAGGATTACTTGGTATACAAGTAACAAAAGCTGTGCAGGATCTATATGCTGACAATTACAAAATACGAGTGAAATAAATCAATAAATCAAAGAATCAGAGTAAATGGGAAAACATATGTTTGTGAATTGGCAGACAGCATAGTGAAGGTATCAATGCTTCCCAAATTAATCCATAGGTGTGATTTAAATCCTATCAAAACACCAGCCAAGTTTTTATTGACATAGACAATCTTATTTTAAAATTTATGTTGAGGGGCGGTGCCTGTGGCTCAGTGAGTAGGGTGCCGACCCCATATGCTGAAGGTGGTGGGTTCAAACTCAGCCCTGGCCAAACTGCAACCGAAAAATAGCCGGACGTTGTGCTGGGCACCTGTAGTCCCAGCTGCTTGGGAGGCTGAGGCAAGAGAATCACATAAGCCAAAGAGCTAGAGGTTGCTGTGAGTCATGTGATGTCATGGCACTCTCATGAGGGTGGTAAAGTGAGACTCTGTCTCTACAATAAATAGATAAGTAAATAAATAAATAATAAAATTTATGTTGAAAGGCACATACACTGGAAACTCCAAAATAATAATTACATGGCAAATAAAGAGCAAATAGTCACTATACCTAGAGATGGAGGCATATTATACATCTATATTTATCAATACTGGATGGCACTGGAAAAGACGAACACATTGATTAATAAAACAGAATAGACCCAAGAAATATATCTATCTGGTTGTTGATAAATACGTAAAAGCACTTAATAAAAAAGAGCCTTTCCAACCAGTGATGTAGAGCAAATAAGCATTTGAAGGGGAAAAAATGAACATCAATCTAAACCTCACATCATTATCCATAACAATCTTTTAGAAATAAGAAATCTTCAGGACTGTGGATTTAACAAAAATATCTCCAACTGGACATCTAAAGCATGTTAATTTGTATGGTTGATGCTATCTCAGAACTTGATATAGGCCTGTTCAGCATTTCCACTTGATTTTGGTTAAGTCTTGGAAGGTGACATGCTTCCAAGTATCCATCGATTTCCTTCAGATTTTCATATTTCTGAGAGTAAAGTTTCTTGTAATATTCATTAAGGATTTTTTGGATTGGATTTCATTTCTAATATCATTACTTTTCATTTCTTTGCTGTGATTTCACCTTTATTAGCCAATTCTCTCTGTTTATTATTCATACTTGCAAAATATGGAATAGATTTATTACTAGAAGATAAGGATGCAATACCACTACACACTCTGTTGTTTGTGCTTGAAGATGCACAGTGACCAATCCCTGAGAATCTTTACAAGAAGTGATGCTACTATCACTAATCATGCTTTGCATCTGTTATCTACATTATGTTTTATGGCTAGAAAAGTCAGCAGCAGGTTCTGTGCTCACAGTCAGTATACCATAGAGATTAAAATGTAAACTGTATTGTTGGAGAACCGGTGTTATTTAAGTAAACTGTGAATTACAGTAATTAAAATTCATGCATATTAGAATGGTACAAGGGGAACCCTACTTCTGTGTGTATGAGCATAAATCCCTGTTTCTGTGTCAGACACCTCCTAGGCATCACTTCTGATGCTCTTAGCCCTTCATTTCTCCTCAACTGCTCTTTGAATGACTTCAAATTAAAAACTCAATTGTTTCTAGACTGTGTTCAAAACAAACACTTCTAATATTGCCTCTTAGTTTTCCTGTTTTCACTAAAAGAGGAGATGTCAGAGGATCTGCTTGACATCCACATGCATGCACTCCAGGATGGGAGCCAATAGAGAAACTTGCATCCCTTTCTCTTCTTAGTCTTCTGAGATTCAGTAATTTCTGTAACCTTTCACAGGATATTCCCATAAAATTCAGCTATCCCTTTTGCTGAACAGATGCCAAGACCTTGGTACTGAGTCTTTGATATCTCATGCATATGAGTCTGGGCATCTGAAGAAGAACCATGGGCCTTTCACCATCATTCCAGTGACCTACTTCTAGAACTTTGCTCAGTATCCTCACAAATGTGACTTCTGTCAGGTAAGAGTTTCTCATTCCAAAAAGAGGAGCAATTATGATGGGAGTAGAATAAGTATTAAATGAACTATAATCTCCTATGACTATGTGACCATGTTGGGCTCCGCATGCCAGTGGGTCAACAGCCAAAGTGGGTGATTTACTCATTCAACAATAAACCCTAAATACCAAAAGATGTGGAATTAGCAGCAACAAATGTAAGACATAAGAAGTAGATTTAGAATTTTCCGAAAAATATTTCATTATGTTTCTCTTCCCAGTGATGACAACAGAGAATTATTGTAATACCTACTCAACAAAAGTAAGGCAATAATGGTTCTGACTCCTCAGGGAAGTGGGTTTGATTACATCCTATGAAGCAAGCTACCAGAACAAAAGACATAGTGCTGATAAAGGTGATGCCAATCTGTTTGGAGAGGACAGGAGGAGCATGATTAAACTTGGGTGTGTCCTCATAACTAGCTTCTTGCGAGAGCAAGAAATATGGCCTATTTCTTTTGCATCAAAACTTTTCAGAGGGTATGACTGCTCTTAGTTAACTGTTTAAACCAGTTCCACCCTTCTTTAGGAAAAAAGAGGGGAAAGGGACTATCTTTTTCTCTTAACAGAGGAGCCCACTATAATAGAATGGAATTAAGGCATAATGAGAGGGTCAAAGTGGATTGGAATGGTTCAGGAGGTGAACTCTATCAGAGAAGCCTTGTGCACCACTTCAGACCTTCCCAGGAATGGCTCTCTTTGACCTTTTGGTCACTTATTTTGTTCCAGCCACAATATGGCAATTTCTTGCTTCATACCTGTGCCACGTGCCCCTTTCTACTACCTCAGACTCTTTATTACTATTGTTTTGATGCATTAAGTGCCACATACCTGTTCAACATCTATTTCTGTACAACCTGGAAGTAGATGGGAGTTAATGTTCCATGGAGAAGCCCTTTCTCCAATGAGAGTTGCGAGCCAGTAGATATATTCTTTCCCCTGCTGCCTTTGGAATAGACTGAGTTAAAATGCATTACGAGCTCTCAACTCACAAACTCTACACAGAAGAATTGTAGCCAACTCAATAATACACATACCATATTGACTCTCCTTCCTGCCTACTTTACAAGCTTCCTCCTTCATTTTTGGTTTCCTACCATTGCACTTCCTGACAAAGTAGGGATATGTGGCATTTTCCCTCCCTTGCATCTTGCTTGGGAAACCTGGTTAAGATACTTTACAGAGAATTGCATGCTTGGCTTTTATTGTCTTTAAGTTCATATTTGAGTGCAGGCCTATTAGGTGCCAGCTGCTGGTAGGCATTTAGAATATGAAGGCATATAGGCATGACTTTTGTTCTTAAGGCATTACAATTTAGTGGGGTGTGCAGACAACAAAGAATGAAAGAAGTAAAGTGAATGGATGGACAGAGGCAAAAAGACTGACTGGAGCCAGCTTTCCACAGAGGCTCCAGTCCAGAAGGAAAGTTAAAGGACAGAAGTTTGTCAAGTAAGCTGATGATTTGGAGCTGAGCCAAGAGTGAATGTTGAAGAACACACATCAATCCTGCTAAGGCAAGCTAAGACACAAAGGAAACGAACAATAGGTCTAAAATCAATCACCAAGCAACAGGAGTTCCCACCCCCATGAGAACAGCTTGAAGTATACTTTCTACAAACAAGTGAGCAGAGTTATGATATCCTCATATTTTATCTCACAGGAGAGACTCTCTAAAAACTGGAAGTCCTTCCCCAGAGAGGCCCCACTAACACTAGTGGCACTCTCCTAGCAGGCATAAAACTGTATATATTTTCTACCTGCAATTCTGAACTCCCAGCAATTTCCTCTACTCTCACTCCAAGGTCAGGAAGCCTGTCCCCCATGGAGTCCAGATTCTGAGATATTTTCTCAAGAGGTGTGGACAAGGCATGGGTTGTTGCAGGGCTGTGTTGATTCTGTGACACAGGGGTAAAGAAAGGACTGGGGACTGACATGGAGAAGGAGAAGCAGTGCCCTGTGGCACAGAGCAGCAGCAGCAGCAGTGGGAACAATAGGGCTCATACCCCTGGGGATATTTTGGAGAGAGACTCACCACCTCTCTTGGCAACCAGTGGCAGCCACTGGCTGAACAGATCTGGGATGGAAATGCAGGCCCCATGAGTAAAGGCTGAGACTTCAACCCAGAGTTACTGATTCATTAGGATTAAACAGAGACCAGCTGAAAATAAGACAGAACCAATTAACCCCACCACACCAAGCAGGTCCCCCAGTGTCTCAGACCATAGGACTGTATGGGTCCTTTGCAAAGCTCTAGGGGAAAAGGTGAAGAAACCAGTCCCAGCTCTTGTGCAAGGGGCTGGTTAATCCCCACTCCAGGAGCCCCCAATCCAACTTCACCTTATCTGTACATCTAGCCAATAATGTAAAATAGTCAGGGGGTGCAAACAGTGGAAAAACTCTGGCAACATGAATAATCAGTGTAGATCCACTTCTCCCACCCCCCCAGGAACAACATGGCGGACACACCAGAAGATTCCATTCATAAACAAATGGCTGAGATGTCAGAAATTGAATTCCGAATTTGGACTGCAAATAAGATTAATAGTATGGAGGTGACATTGGAATTAGAAATTCAAGGAGCATTTCAAAAATTATCTCTGGAATTCAATGAGTTCAAAGACAAAATCACCAAAGATTTTGACACATTTTAAGGCAAGTACTTGCTGCCCTCAAAGATGTGAGAAATACAGTAGAAATCCTCAGAAACAGAATGGAGCAAGCAGAAGAAAGGATTTCTGATACTGAAGACAAAGCTTTTGAACACTTCCAAATGTTCAAAGAGGAAGAGAAGTGGAGAGCAAAAACAGATCATTCTCTCAGAGAGCTCTGAGATAATTCAAAGAAAACTAATATTCACCTTATAGGAATTCCTGAAGGTGACAAGGTGGCTTCAAAAGGCCTAGATGCTCTATTCCATGAGATAATCAAAGAAAACTTTCCAGACATGCCAAGAGATTCTGAAATGCAGATAGAAGACAGTTTCAGAACCCCAGCATGACTCAACCTGAATAAGACATCTGCCAGACACATTATAATTAACTTCCCCAAAGTTAATGTGAAGGAGAAAATTCTGAAAGCAGCCAGACAAAAGAAAACCATAACCCACAAAGGGAAGAATATTAGAATGACTGCAGATCTCTCAGCTAAAATCTTTCAAGCTAGAAGAGGGGGGTTATTGATGTTTAATCTCCTAAAACAAAATAACTTTCAACCTAGGATCCTGTATCCAGCTAAACTGACTTTCATTTATGATGGAGAAATTAAATACTTTAATGATATACCCATATTGAAGATATTTTTTATAACTAAACCAGCTCTCTAGGATATGCTCAGACCTATTTTCCATAATGACCAGCACAATCCTCTACCACCAAAGTAAACTCATTCAGAAGTTTTTGATCAAATTCTAACTTCCACAGTGGCTAAAGGATTAAAAATGTCCACTGGACTTTTGAAAAACTCGATACCCAAAATTCTACTAGAGTTATCAATATGCCCAATTAATGGGAATGATTTAAATTTTCCTCTAAAGAGACACAGGTTGGCTGACTGGATACAGAAACTCAGGCCAGATATCTGCTTCATACAAGAATCTCATCTTATCTTAAAAGATAAATATAAACTCAGGATGAAGGGATGCTTATCTATATTTCAGGCAAATGGAAATCAGAAAAAAGTAGGTCTTGCAATTTTATTTGCAGATACAATAAACTTTAAAACAAAAAAATGTAAAGAAAGATAAGAATGGTCACTTCATATTTTTTAAGAGTAACACTGAACATGATGAGATTTCAATTATGAACATTTATGCACCCAACCAGAATGCGCCTCAATTTATAAGAGAGACTCTAACAGACATGACCAATTCGATTTCCTCCAGCACCACAAGAGTCAGAAATTTTAACACTCATTTGGCAGTGTTGGATAGATCCTCCAAAAAGAAACCTAGCAAAGAAATTTTAGATTTAAACTTAACCATTCAATAATTGGATTTAAAAGACATCTACAGAACATTTCATTATAACAAAACTAAATACACATTTCTTCTCATCAGCCCATGGGACATCCTCCAAAACTGATCACATCTTAGGTCACAAGTCTAACCTCACCAAATTTCAAAGGATAGAAATTATTCATTGGATCTGCTCAGACCATCATGGAACAAAAGTTGAACTCAGTAACAACAGGAATCTGCATACTCATACAAAAACATGAAAACTGAATAACCTTATGCTGAACAATAACTGGGTCATAGATGAGATTAAAAAGAAAATTACCAAATTTTTGGAACAAAAGGGTAATGAAGACACAAATTACCAGATCCTCTGGAATAACGCAATGGCAGTCCAAAGAGGGAAATTTATAGCATTGCAAGCCTTCCTCAAGAGAATGGAAAGAAGAAATTAACAACTTAATGGGACATCTTAAGCAACTGTAAAAAGAAGAACATTCCAACCCCAAACCCAGCAGAAGAAAAGAAATAACCAAAATTAGAGCAAAATTAAATGAATTTGAAAACAAAAGGATTATATGACAGATCAATAAATCTAAAAGTTCCCTTTTTAAAAGGCCAATCAAATAGATAAACCTTTGGATAACCAAAACAGGGGGAAAAAAAAGAATAAAATTTCTAATTTCATCAATTATAAATGATGAAAATGAAATAACAACATACTCCTCTGAAATTCAAAAAAATCCTTAATGAATATTGCAAGAAACTCTATTCTCAGAAATACAAAAATTTGAAGGAAATAGACCAATACTTGGAAGTATGCCTCCTTCCTAGACTTAGCCAGAATCATGTGGAAATGTTGAACCAGGCCTATCTCAAGTTCTGAAATAGCATCAACTATACAAAATATAGGGAAGAGGATGAGTGGAGGGAGAGTAATTTGTGAGACCATGCCTACAATGCATTTTACAAGGATACATGTTAAATTTACTAAGTGTAGAGTATAAATGTCTAAACACAATTAGAAACACAATTAGAGTATAAATGTCTAAACACAAATTAGAAACACAATGCTACTGGCCATTTTTATCAAGTGTGGTATGATAATCCTTGGAGCATTTCTTTAAAGGCAGCATATATCCAAAGTTATGGCTTACAGGGCATTGGCGTGTGGAATGCACATTATCTCAACTACTCTGGAGATATAGCCAAACAACAAACTGATGGAATGCGGAATGCCTTAAAACCAAAACTGTGGCAGAAATGAACATATGTCACACTATTGAGATTTAGAAAAATGATCTGTATAAAAAGATCTAGTTTCTTGAATAAATAAAAATGCACAAAAAAAAGAAGAAATTAAAAATAATGTGTTGAAGGCTATGTTAACCAGTTTGATGAAAATATTTCAAATGGTATATAAAACCAGCACATTGTACCCTGTGAAAATAGAAGTAAAATGAATGTAAGTACCAGGAAGAGAAGAAATACAAGATGTAAGAATCTAAGTTTGCCTAGAAGTCAGCAAAAACAGCAGGTAAAATTTAAGGACCAGCAGGTTTCCAGGCAGATGAAATGAATGAAGTTCTTCCAGAAAAAGGAAGTAGAGGGTCAAAGTCATAAGGTCATGCATGGTATATTTGGAGAAACAGGCAGCAATTCGAAAAAACTGGACTAGGAGGAGAATGAAACTAAGAACTGAGATAACACCAGCAGCAGAATTTTTAGGCTATGCAAAGAAATGTAAACATTATCTCATAGGATCTTAGCAGCCATTAAGAGATTTTAAGCAAGAGACCAACATAAACTAATTTTATAGTCAGAAAGGGCTCTGCAAAAGTAGTGAGAAGGAAGAAATTGAAATAGGAGGCAATTGCAATTGTTTAGCTAAGAGATTAGAAAATCCAGAAGTAGATGGTGACAGCGTGGAAAGGATGAGGGAACATCATAAAGAGATTTTGCTAAGTTATTGGATCTCAGGAAACAGGAGAAAGAATAGTCAAAGATAATTTCTACCTTTCTTGGTTTAGCAAGACACTTATTTGGTGAACTCTATAGTAGAGCTAAGTTTTTGTAGCCTCAGTATCTACCAGCAGAGTGTCTGGCACTTAAAGATGATACTTATTTATTTTTAAATTATTTTCTACATTATTCTATTTCTCCCACTGGAGCTCCCTATCCCATCAACCCTGTAAACTTATTTCCCTATAAAAAGTCAGCTAGAACTAATAGTGGTTTTTTTAAAGGAATAATTTAGATGTTTTATTCTTAAGTACAAATGATTTAAAAAAAAAAATGTTCAGCAGAAAAAAGTAAGCAAAATTCCTTGACTATACTTGGGCCTTGGAGCTAATTTCCTTGGTTTTCACATTTGTGAGATGGGTGTTGGGCCATCTGGATTTTCTCATAGATCCATTTGAAAAGGAAACTCCAATGGTCTATAATGCTAAATTAGCTTGTTTCAAGGGCCAAGCAACAGATTTCCTTTCCCTTGTCTATCTTAACAGCTTTCTTCTTTGCATTTCTTCTGTGCATATACTGAAGAGGGGAAATGCATCTTTCAGTGTGATTTCTGATAGCAATATTATTTAGGATTCAAAGCGTTTTGCCTTCTGAGAACTCAAGTCACATTTGTTAATTTTGATTTATAGCTAATGTTTGGTGTTCTTCTCCTGACTTTCACTCAACACGTTTAATGAGCATCGGTTCTCACCATGTCCCATGTGTGCTCTGAAAATGTTATTTACAGCCTCTCAATGAGGGAAATGTCACAGCAAGAGCTGAGATCTCAGCAGAACATGGGATATGAGCTGCAATCCAGGAACTTTATATATTCGATCTCATGTCATATATGTGAACACAAACCTTGCTCTTGGCAATATGTATATCTATATCCAGGCAGGATTAGTCAATATTATAATAACAAAGTTTCAACGATCCAAGTGTTACAACCATTCAAAGTGCTATGTTGATGTCTCATAAATCAGGAAATCAAAGGCATTTGAATATAATGAGTAGGACATGGGTGATTTTGACAGGTATTTTCAATAGATTGCAGCAAAAGAAGGCTTATTTCCATAAATGGACATAGAATGAGGTGGAGAAGTATGAGAAATAGTGGTAATTTCTCCTGTAAGAATTATAGTGATGAAGGAAAAAAAAAGACAAGACTATATTTTTTATTATGGGGTAAGGCAATAATGAGAGGTAGGTACTAATGTTATTTTTATAATGAGGCTTCTCATGTCTATTTTCATTTTTAAGGAAAGAAGCTAGTAAAGAAAGTTTAAAGAACTAGCAAAGAAAGATAATAAATAGTGCTGGGCAAATGAGAAAAAGGTCAGGTGAAGACAAGGGCCTAGCTACCTAAAATGTTGAATCAGGATTTTGCCATAGATTACACCACACAAAGAAAATAATTGATTTCATACAGAGCAGATTTAGGGGAAAACTAACAAAGTTTGCCTCTAGGTCCCTTCCTTTTCCAGGCCTGAGAGGGGTTATAAAAATGTGTTCACAACGTCACATGTGTTTGTAAAATTTCAAAGACTTGATATTTTACAAGGAATCCATCAACATTATTACATTACTACTTTCTTCTCCAGCTTCACTTCCATCTCACTTCCCCTGGCATCAGGTGGCCTTAGAATGGCCATGAGCATTTTGGGGATTGGGCTAAGTGGAATTCAATGCAGGAACATACTTATTTAAGGTTTAAAGGAATATGTAGTTTTTATAGTCACTCCCATATCTAGAGCAGCGTTTTTCAACCTTTTATATCTTATGTTACCCTTGAACCTATAGTTAAACTTTTGTGGCACACTTAAATTATGTTGATCAAAATTTTAAAGGGAAAAAAAAAAAAAAATATATATATATATATATATATATATATATATATATATATATTTTACTGTGCTTTGAACTCCTTTAGAAAGTAATTTAATTAATGACAATTAAAAATGTTCACCGCACACCTAAGATTCCTCTCATGGCACACCAGTTGAAAATCACAGGTCTAAATAAATGGCTGACTATGATTTCAGGATGGGAATATCTTCTAGGACTCCCCTACCACCCACTTTTCAACTGACCTGGTGCCATGGCATACAGGGGCAGGACCACAGGGAGTCCAACATTATGAAGAAACCTGTGTTTCTGTACCAAGTACATGCATAATGTAAGATAAATGATACAAAATGCATGAAGCCAGAAGCCAGTCTTTGGGGGAAATTCTCTAAACCAAGTGTATCCAATCATTTTCTTCTCTTTTGCACATTGGAAAGAGAGTTATCTTGTGCCACATGTTAAATACACAAACACTAATGAAAGTTGAAAGTTCTACATATAATAATTTGTAATATCCAACACCAAAAATAAGCAAAAAGAGTCCTCATAAAATCAGCATGTGGCCCATGGGCTGCAGATTGGACAACCCAGTGTCGAAACCATACAGCTTATATATGAAAAGAAAACTTGAAAAATGTCCCAAAAGTCAACTGACTAGCTTCTAAAATTTTATATGACTTTATCAATGATTTGTAAAGCTTAAACATAATTTTTCAAATCATCAATAATTAAGACATCAGTCTCAATTATTCATTTTTTTAGAGACAATGATATTTCAAAATCAATATAAGAAAGGACTTTAATCATAAGCAGACTTTAATCATAAAGTAGTTTAGGATTAAAAAGTAGTTTAGGAGTTTCAGACAATTAATAAAAATTATGATTTTTTAAAATTTCTGATGATCATGTTATTTACATATTCTAAATGTAGAATTTAATGTAACAGTTTCCTCTTTCTAAGTATTCATTTCTGTGGTCAATTTTGTATTAGTAATTTTGTACTCTTTTTCTCAAAGATAGCTCCCCAAATAGCATAAAGTTCACGTCCTATAGAACCTGGATCCACTGTGGCATGAAGGCTAAACTTCTGGTAAGAGTCGGAACACCCCAAGTTTGGGAACAAAAAGGATGAGAGGCAAGGAGCCTGGTGGTTCATTATAGGAAACAGAACCCTGACTTCATAAATTTCCATACTCTATGAATGAAGGGAGTGAAAGAAATGAGAATGTGTGAGTGTATCTGTGGATGGCAATGAGGGGTGAGAGGCTGAATTTACAGAGTGTTGGAGCTTCCCAGACACTGTGGCCACTGCTTTATGCTCATTCATTTTGGTCTCTTGCAAAGAAATTGTTTGACCCATATTCAGCACTCACCCACTCACCATATGGCGGGTACTATCCTAAGTATTTCACACATATCCATCCTTCAATCCTCACAATAACCTTATGAAATAGTACTATTATTATTCCCATTTCACTGTTGTGGAATTTAGGGCCAAAGTCTAATTAGTAGTAACAAAGCCACGATTCAAACAGAGCTGTCTGTTTCCAGAGCTGCATCATTAACTCCTATAGTGTGCCTATCCCAAAGCAACATCAGCAAATGGGTTCTGTTGGTCCCTTGTTAACTACATACAAGATCAGATAATCAAAATAACTTGTTCTAGATTTCCAAGTTTGTAACGAAGCTGAGATTTGGGAATCTACTGAGCATTTCAAAACCTATACATTTTCTGTTGCACCCAAAATCTGTTCACAGAGACTAGTTATGGTGGTATGTACTCAACAGAAATCTCCAAATATGAGACCCACATAGGGTCAGAGGAGATCAAACTTTCACTCTTCGCAGATGACATGATCAGATATCTGGAAAACACTAGGGATTCTATTACAAAACTTTTAGAAGTGATCAAGGAATACAGCAATGTCTCAGGCTACAAAACCAACACCAAGCCAAACAAACAGTCAAGGATCCTTTCCTTACACAGTAGTGCCAAAGAAGATGAAATATTTGGGAGTATACCTAACAAAGGATGTGAAAGATCTCTACAAAGAGAACTATGAAAGTCTAAGAAAAGAAATAGCCGAAGATGTTAACAGATGGAAAAACATATCATGCTCATGGTGGGAAGAATCAACATTGTTAATATGTCCTTACTGCCCAAAGCAATATATAATTTTAATGCAATTTCTATTAAAGCTCCCTTGTGATACTTTCAAGATCTTAAAAAAATACTTCGTTTTATATGGAATCAGAAAAAACCTCGAATAACCAAAGCATTACTCAGCAATATAAACAAAGCAGGAGGAATCACGCTACCAGACCTGAGACTGTACTATAAACCAATAGTGATCAAAACAGCATGGTACTGGCACAAAAACAGAGAAATAGATGTCTGGAACAGAATAGAGAACCAAGAGATGGATCCAACTACTTACCGTTATTTGATCTTCAACAAGCCAATTAAAAACATTCAGTGGAGAAAAGATTACCTATTTAACAAATGGTGCTGGGTAAACTGGCTGGCAACCTGTAGAAGATTGAAACTGGACCCACACCTTTCACCATTAAGTAAGATAGACTCTCACTGGATAAAATATTTAAACTTAAGACATGAAACTATAAAAATACTTGAAGAAAGTGCAGGGAAAACTGTTGAAGGAATCAGCCTGGGTGAATATTTTATGAGGAGGACTCCCCAGGCAATTGAAGGAGTCTCAAAATATACTACTGGGACCTGATCAAACTAAAAAGCTTCTGCACAGCCAAGAACATAGTGAGTAAAGCAAGCAGACAGCCCTCAGAATGGGAGAAAATATTTGCAGGTTATACCTCCAGTAAAGATCTAATAACCAGAATCCACAGAGAACTTAAATTTATTAGCTAGAAAAGAACACGTGACCCC
>CAUYPK010032262.1:0-13189 GCA_963574355.1 Loris lydekkerianus | reverse complement strand
AAAATGCTCATCATCCTTAATCATCAAAGAAATGCAAATCAAAACCACTTTGAGATATCATCTAACTCCAGTAAGATTAGCCCACATTACAAAATCCCAAAACTACAGATGTTGGCATGGATGCAGAGAGAAGGGAATGCTTCCACACTGCTGTGGGAGTACAAGCTAATATGACCTTTTTGGAAAAAAGTTTGGAGAACACTCAAGGAACTAAAAGGAGACCTACCATTCAATCCTGCAATTCCTCTACTAGGATGTGCCCAAATGATCAAAATTATTTTACAACAAAGACATTTACACCAGAATGTTTATTGCAGCCCAATTCATAATAGCCAAGACATGGAAACAGCCCAAGTGCCCATCAACCCATGAATGGATTAACAATCATGGTATATGTACACCATAGAATACTATACAACCATAAGAAAGGAAGGAAGGAAGGAAGGAAGGAAGGAAGGAAGGAAGGAAGGAAGGAAGGAAGGGAAAGGAATGAAGGGTGGGCAGAAGGATGGGTGAATGGGAGGAAAAAAGGAAGAGAAGTAAGAAGGGGAAAATAAAATGAAATAACAATGTTATTAAAAATCTTTTGATCAAGAAATACAGTAATGTCTAAGGATATAAAATCAATGTCCACAAACCAGTAGCCTTCATATATGACAATAATAGTCAAGCTGAGAATACAATCAAAGACACAGTATCATTCATAGTAGCATCAAAGAAATGAATTACCTGAAAATATTCCTACCAAAGAACGTGAAGAATCACTACATAGAAAATGATAAAACCCTGACAAAAGAAATAGCAGAAGATGTTAAAGAAATGGAGGACTATACCATGCTCACGGCTGGAAAGAATCAACATTGTTAAGGTGTTTATACTATCCAAAGAAATCTACAGATTTAATCCAATCCCCATTAAATTACCAATGTTGTACTTTGAAGAACTTGAAAAAGAAAAATGAAAAAAAAAAAAAAAAAAAAAAAAGACTGATTAACAACTCAGTCCAGGAAACCAGGAGAAGAAATGGAGCTACAAAGCATCCCATCACATGCAGCCAGCCACCTTACAGGTCAGACACCAGGCTAATTCAGAAGCCAAAGGCAGGTCAGAAAAATCATTGTCCATTGCTCATTGCTCCGTTGTATCGGAGGTTTTCCCATGGGTGTTATTCCACTCATTTTATACTTTCAGGTCTTATATTTAAGTCTTTATTTTGAGTTGATTCTTGTAAAACGGTAATGTAATGGTCCAATGTCATTCTCCTGCACATGGATACTCAGTTTTTGCAACATCATTTATTAAGGAGATTTTCCCCATTGTGTTCTCTTGGCACCTTTGTCAAAAATCAAAGTGACCATACATGCATGAGTTCATTGCCAGGCTCTCATTCTGGTTCCATCAGTCGATGTGACTGTTTTTATGCCAGTGCCATGCTGTTCTGATTGCTATATCTTTGTAGTATATTTTTGAAATAGTTATTTTGATGTCTCCAGCCTTGTCTTATTCAAGATTGCTTTGACTATTCAGAGTCATTTGTGATGCCATACAAATTTTAGGATTGTCTTTATTTTTTGGCTATAACCCCAAAATCATAGCTAACAAAAGCAAAAATAGACAAATGTGATTGCATCAAACTAAAAAGCTTTAGCACACCAAAAGAAGCAATTAACAGAGTGAAGAGACAGCCTATGGATTGAGAAAAAAAAATTTGTAAATCATACATCTAATAAGAAACGAATGTCTAAAATATATAAGACTTCAACAAATAACCCAAGTAAAATGGCAAAATGGCTTTAACAGACATTCTCAAAAGAAGTCATAAGAATGGCTAACAGATAATGAAAAAAATCTTCAACCTCAATAATGAGCGGAGAAATGCAAATTAAAACCACAATGCAATATCACCTTACATCTGTTAGAATAGCTATCAGCAAAAGGATGAAAACTAAAAAGTGTTAGCAAGGATGGGGAGAAAAGGGAAGTCTGGTTCTCTTTTAGTGAGAATGTAAGTTAGTACAGACATTATGGAAAACAGTACAGAGGTTCCTCAATGTATTAAAAATAGAACCACCATATGATCCAGCAATGTGACTTCTGAATATACTAATGCCTGGATAAACAAAATTTGGTATATCCATACAATGTAATACTATTCAACAATAAAAGAAGAGGAAGTGCTGGTACACATTATGTATGTTACAACATGAATGAACCCTGCAAAATTATCCTAAATGAATCTATCACAAAAAATAACATAATGTATGGCTCCATTTATACTACTTGTCTAGAAGAGGTAAATATATAGAGAAAGAAAATAGATCAATGGCTACCTGAGACTGTGAGGGGAAGAGGATAAAGGGAGAGAGATAAAACAAGGTACAACAGCTAATGAATATGGAGTTTCTTCCAGGTGATAAAAGTTAGATTATGGTGATGATTGCACAACTCCATAAACATACTAAAATCCATTCAATTGTGCACTTACATGGATATATCTTACGGTATGCAAATAATTTCAATAGGGCTATTTTAAAAGATAAAATAAAAAGCATAGAAAATTTTCTTTTAATGAGACATTATATATTTCTGCATTGCTAAAGTGTAAATTTTAAAAATTCTCACCATAAAAAGTAGGTAAGGGGATGAATATGTTAATGGGGTTGATTTAATCATTACACAATGTATTCATATATCAAAACATTATATTGTCCTCTATGAATACACACAATTATTATTTGTCAATTAAAATTAAGATGGTTTTAAAAGAAAAAAGCCAAGGCTTGACCAGTGTAGGCAGAAGTAAGCCAACTCTCACTCTTCTCAGAATGAAGATTTGAAAGATCTCTTTTTCTGCCTAAATTGATTTCAAATTCCACAACTGCATAGATGGTAAATAAAATGAAATATGAACATAAAAGTTAATTATAAATTTTTTCCCTAAATGAAAAAATCAAACAAACACCTCTGAGTTAATGCATTTGCACTGACCTCTAAAGTGAATACTGAAAACCTTTGCTAACACGATATTACAGTATTAATATGGGCCTCAAATTGTAAGTGACGTGCTAAATATTCTTAAGGTAAATATTGTCCTCCATAAATTACTCAAGTGTTATCAGCAAAACACTTAAAAATGAACCTTTTGTAATGTACATCTTAAATCTACCAACTTTTATTATCACTAGTTTTCTTAAAATATGAATAGTTTTAAAGGCTAAAATTTACTGTTTCTTGTTAATTTTCAAAATAACAGAATAAACGCATGTGGAACCAAGCTATAAGCCTGCCACATTTGGTTCTTTTTCCTTCAGTAAAGAAAATAAAATATTAAAATTAAATTAATCTTTCTCCAATTGTATTTCCTGCCCCACATCATCAAGAAAACGGTTAACCAGAATTCAATAGATTTATACATACATGCATATACATATTATGGTATGTAACTAATTTCAATAGGGCTATTTTAAAAGATAAAATAAAAAGCATAAAAAAATTTTAATGAGATATTATATATTTCCACATTGTTAAAGAGTAAATTTTAAAAATTCTCACCATAAAAAGTAGGAAAGGGGATGGATATGTTAATGGAGTTGATTTAATCATTGCACAATGTATATATATATGATAAATGTATGACACAATGTATATATATGATAAATATATGATATATATAATAAATTTCAGACATTAAAAAATTATCATACCACACATGTACATACCCATATATGACATTTGACATTTTTTTATTTAAATAACAGATGTCATCATTGATGAATATTTTTTTTCAATTTAGATTTTTTATTCAACATCATTTGTCATCCAATCTATCCATGTTGATATATAGACCTGCTTTATTCATTTTAATTGCAGTAGAATATTCAAAATTTATTTTCAATATATTTCTTATTTCTTAAAGAATGTCATTATTTTAAATGAGTTTCACATAACCCTTTGATTTTTTGCTTTTCTATTTCCTTCCCATTCTAGCCTTTCATCTCAAAAACCCACCCACACACACACTCAGAGCTTTTAATTTAGGCCTCTGAAGCCCCATATTCTCTTGGCAAATGTCCTGGCTCTTAGTACACAGCAAGCTGAGATATGGTGTGGACAGGAAAACACCTGAATTTCTGTCAGACCCCTTTGGGTGCATGAATTACAGATAACTCAGAAACTTTCTCCACTGAGTATGAATACGTGAAAATTGTGGGCTATGATTAGAATGTTGTACTAATCTTCCCCAAAACATAACAATTAAAATGGAACCTTAGGCACAAAAATGAGCAGAGAGGGTGCATGAATTACTGATTTAACAGGGGTTTCCATTGACAGTGCTTTTCAGCTCAGCAACTTTGAAAGGAAAATGAAGGATGAGCTCATGCGTTCACTCAAAAAACTGAACACTCTCATAAAGGTTTTCTTGTGGAATTCAGATGGTTTGGATGAAAAAATGCTGCAGCCTAGTCCCTAGTCATCATTTCTTTTATTTCTGAATGTACTTACTTTTGCATTCTTCTGCTGTACACATACACACGCACACATGTCCTACAAGGTCAAACTATATGTCTGAATATTCAAATTACTTTATAATGAGTAAGATTATACTTGCCCCACATATTGTGACAAATCTGTTACTTCTACCTCCTTCATGCTCCAGAACTAACCGTCAATCAATTTCAAGTAATTAAGTGCCAGGAAAAAGACAAGATCAAGCCAATTTATATTCCCTCCCCTCAAAAACATCATGATTTGCTTTATAATAGCAGACCAATGATTTTATTTGTGAGACTTTATATATCACAGAGATTTTATATTGCAAAATTTATCTGAGTGAAACTGTCTTTTTAAAATGAAAAAAACAAAGCAAAAATGAATTTTGTTTTCAGGGAGTTTATATCCTTATAAGTAAAAGGACACAGACATGAATAAAAATATCATTGAGCAGGAATAGATATTAACAGGAAAAAAAGGAAAATTTTACCCAGGAAAATTTCAGGCAGAATTATATCAACTGTACTTGTTAGGAATTGAAATACCGGGGGACAAGACACAATAGGAGACTTGGAACTCTATTGCCTCTTCTGCTGATCTGTCTTGCTGCTGAGCATGTTATCCTAAACGTCGTTTGGCACAAGTATTTCTGTACAGGATTTCTGAATCCGCAGAAGCCGATCTCTCAACTCACCTACAGGGTACAGTCCCGCACTGTAAAACTCATGGTGTGCAAGGCGACAGTTCATTTTCACCTTGTTCCTCCTCGTGGTTGTTTTTACTGCTTATGCCCTTTTCCCACCTGATAATCTGTACCTTCCATCTAAGACACTGCCTCAAGTCAGCCGGAAGAAGTTCTATGACAACAACGAACGGTAAAATTGACAGTGGGGAATATGTAACAGGGAAAATGGCCTGAATAAAGGACAAAATGTCCTCGTCTCTTCAAAGCCCCTTAGCTTTCTGAGAACTAAAACCTACATCCCTGCCTCGGGCCTATGGGCAGAAAGGGACGGGAGTGCCCTTTGTTCTTTGAGCCACAGGAGATGGGATGAATCCAGGCCAAGGTCACAAGATTGTTCTAGCTGAAGAAAGGATTAATCAGAACCCTTCTCTTTAAAAACTCTGTACTTACTCAGAAGCAGGACATTTGCCAGAAAATTAATAAATGTCTCTTTCTTACTCCTCAAATAAAAAAGGAAGAAAGAAGGTTCAAAGAAGCTCAGTCAGAAATGAAAAAGTACCAATTTTAACTGATACCACAGAAATACAAAAGACCACTTGAGACCACTATGAATACCGCTATGTACACAAATTAGAAGATCTAGAGGAAATGTGTAAATTTTTGGAAACATACAACCTTCAAGGCTTGAATCAGGAAGAAACAGAAATCCTGAACAGACCAATAATGAGCAGCGAGATTGAATCAATAATAAAAAAGCACCCAACAGCAACCAAAAAATCCCCAGACCAGATGGATTTATAACTAAATTCTGCCAGACCTACAAAGAGCTTGTGAGAGGTAGATAGGTTGATGGGGCACCTGCCTCAATCCAAGGGTATCCAAGGGAAATCGGGCAGACAGGTGATCCCTGGGGGCTCATCGAGACCATGGAAGATGAAAAGAGCCCGGAGGCACCTGGACAGAGTGGACTACCCTGTGCACCGAGAGTCAGCAGGTGAGAGGAGCTAAATCCTTTAATTTATAATACGTAGTTAGATTAGGAAACCTGGCTTACTTCCCATTTAGGGACAGAACTGGGTTTTCCCTCCCTCTTTCTAAGTACACCACTGGCCATTTATTAGCAATTCCCTCCCTTTTACCCAATCTCTCTCTCTATCAAATCTTCCTAGGAACTTGGAATTCTTTCCACCCTATCTTCTGGCATTTTTGCATTTTGCATAGGCACTTTTGTTAGAAATCAATAAAAGCCTTCTGAAGAAGCCAGAGAAGAGGCTGCACTGTCTTGGTTTACTGTTTAGCCCGAGGAAATGTAAGTCTTAATCCAGGCATTCTCAGACTTTACATTTTAAACTGGTGTAGATTACTTTTCCAAAGCATAGTTTCCCAGTTGGCTTTCCAACCAGGTTGAGGTTCAAGCACGACAGTCAGGACAGAGCTGGTACCTAAACCACAGAAACTGCTCCTTAACATCCCTCAATTCTTCCTAATGTATGCTATAAAGCCAGAATCACCCTGATACCAGAATGAGGAAAAGACATAAGAAAAAAAGAAAATTATAGACCAATATCTTTTATGAACCAACATGCAAAAATCCTCAATAAAATACTAGCAAGCCAACTCCAAAGGCACATCAAAAAGATATTCATCACAATCAGTGGGTTTCATCCCAGAGATCCAAAATGGTCTGACATACACAAATCAATAAATGTGATTCACCACATAAACAGAATTAGAAAGAAAAACCAAGTTGATCATCTTAACAGATGCAGAAAGAGCATTTGATAAAATTCAACATCCTTTCAACAAACCACGAATATGAAGAATATGCCTAAAAATTAATAAAAGCCACATACAACAAACTCATAACCAGTATCATAGTGAATGGGGGAAATTGAAAGTATTCCTCTAAGAGCTGGAACAAGACAAGGATGCCTGCCTTCACCAAGCACCAGAAATATACCTCCGTCATTCTCTGAGGAATTTAAAAATATAAGTCACAATATGTTTAAAGGTTTTACATCACAATATAAAGCTGACTTTCTGTGAAAAAAAAAAAAAGTTCTACATTTGGAAATGGGGGGGGGGAACAAAACGTAGCCTGTTGATAGCCTCTTACTTAAACCTCAGCCACTTCCTCAACCCGCCACACTCCCTTCCCCCAGTGGGCAGGAAGTGGTGAACTTACAAAGTTTTGACTTCCTTTCCCATTGGTGAGTGGGACTTTTCCCAGGGGAATGTGAAGCTCATAGTCCCATACTCAAAATCAACGTCCAATTAAAGCCAATCACTGTTTCTCTATAAAGTTATAGCATAAACACGTATTAGGGAGGAAGATTTAACAACTGGGTGTTGTAAAGCTGTGAGGTTTTATGGTACCCTAAATCCCCATGATTAGCTTGACCCCTTTGCTAAGCATAATGGAAGAGTGGGTATATATTATGTACAATTTCCTTGTTCTCTTGTAGCCTAAGGGAAGATGCCCAGATCTAGAAATAAAGCACAGCACCATAATGGCAGTCATCAAGAGGTAAGGGGGAGCCTGCTGTCACAATTTAGACTGAATCCCACCCTCAGAGATAACATTTATAGTCCAAAAATAAAGCATTCTGAACATATGGCATTGACCAAACCTTCTGTACAAGACCTCAAAACAGAGATTGTGTGAATACGTCAGCATACCATATTTCATGTGCTAATCTTTTTATGACGCTCTCATGGTGTAGTATTTCAATCATGGTGTAAAGAGGAAAAAATGTGACTAAATTATAAGGGAGAAATATGGAGATTATCTTCAGAGGAGCAAAAAGAAAAAAGAAACTGGTAACAGGATGTTCCCTAGTTGCGTAGGTAAAAACAGATTAAGTAAAATCAGGGATAATGTATAGTGCTCAACCCATTTTGGTATATTTGAAAGAGATTACTTAATAGTGCATTTTACTATTAACAGACTTTCTGTTTAAACAGAATTTGTGTGCACGCATTAATAGTAATCCTGCAATACAAATCAACTTGGTTCTTGTTACACGCACCATTCTTCTCAAACAGGCCAATACCTCTAAAATGTTAGGATTAAAGCAAAAATAGAAACGTAACGCCCTATAAATCTCCATCAGTTGTATGATCCATTTCACATCAATCCAACTAGTTAGAATTTTCCCAATCTTTTGTTTAAATTTCTTTTTCATCAGATACACATCTAATGCATCTAATACACTTCTGATTATGACATTTTGCACGGTATCCTACGCACCATTTTCTTTTTTCTCACATCTTTCTTTTTTTCTGTGGTATCTACCTAAACTGATGTATCTGGTGCCATAAAACAAAGGGGATTGAATAAGAAGAGGAGATGATGAAGAAGAAAGACAGGTAATTCTCAAAGTAGAAAACTTCTCAGAGAGTAGAGTAGGTCCAGTTCCTGACGATAGCTCTGTTATTCCCGAGAATTCTCTTTTACCCAGTACCTTGTCTGCCATCCTCCACCTTCTTTTTCTATCTGCTTTCTTTTGCTCTTTTTTCATTTTTCTAGTATTTTTTCCTCTGTTTTTCACCCAATAATGGAGATTATTACCCTCAAGTTGTTTCTATCGTCTTCCCGTTACAATCTTTCATGGGAATTTGTGGACGAGCCTCAGCATGTTCAGATGTAAGCAGGTGAATGCAGCCCCAAATCCTCCCCACACTGCACTTTGGAGTCCATGTCACAAAGAGGATCACTCTAAAAAGATGACATTTTTGCCACAGGAATGGCATACTGTTTGGGGTTCTCATTCCTAACCGAAGACTCATCCTCAAATGAATCAGACCTATGAGCAACAAGATGTGTCTAAAGTGATGATACAACCATAAACTACTAGAAAAGGAAGTTCCATGTCCTAAGAACTAGAATTTAAATTGATGATTCTTACAGGTTCCTACTATAAAACGAGCCTCTAAAAAAAACAAAGGACTGTCTTTAATTTAGTATAAGCCCAATGTACTCAATATAAAAGCATATGTAGTATAATTAGGAATTTGACAATTATTAATGTAGTATTTTTGAACTGAAACTAATAGTGTTCATCTAATTCAGCAATATACTCATTATTCTTTTACTGAGGAGGAAATGAATTCTCTTAATATTTTCCATCTTAGTCTAGAAAAGGGGTTAGAGGGATCATTTAAATGTCTCAAGTGTCTTTAAAAACAAAGTCATGAGGGTTTTTCTTTTCAGCCTATTCCTGAAAATAAAATGGTTTCTTTTACCATATCAAGTAGTTAAAACTGCAGTAACTGTTAGTCTCCTATGGGGCCTGAATATATATTAGTCACTGAAACAAAGTCATACGGCAATCAAACAAACCGCTGAAATTCCCAGAGAGTGGGCGGTGCCTGTAGCTCAGTGGGTAGGGCGCCGGCCCCATGTACCAAGGGTGGCGATCCGAACCCAGCATGGCCAGCTAAAACAGCAATGAGAATTGCAACAACAACAAAAATAGCCGGGTATTGTGGTGGGTGCCTGTAGTCCCAGCTTTTCGGGAGGCTGAGGCAAGAGAATTGTTTAAGCTCAAGAGTTGGAGGTTGCTGTGAGCTGTGACATCATGGCTCTCTACCAGGAGTGACAAAGTGAGACTCTGTCTAAAAAAACAAAAAAGAAGAAGAAATTTCCAGAGAGTATAGCTAGGTGTACTTACAGTCATCCCTCCATATCCATGAGCCAATCACAGATCAAAATATTTGAAAAAAATAAATAAAAATATTAATAATTTTTTAAATGCAGTGTAACTATTTACATAACATTTACATTGTATTAGATATTATAAGTAATATAGAGAATATAGATTTATATTCTAGGACAAAACATCTGTAAGTTATATGCTGATACTGTCCTATTTTATATCAGGGACATGTAAGCATCTGAGGATTTTGGTAGGGGGGGATGGTCCTAAGACAAATCCCCATGGATGCCGAGGGACAACTCCTGAGATCACTGCATTTCACAGGGACCATTACTCAGTGGAACTAGGATGAGTCACATAGTAAATCTAGCCTCCAGGACAAGTCCAATAATGAATTTCATATTTAATTGAGCTCTTTCTTGTATAAGAAATGTGTGAAAAGCTCTTTCTTATAGTCAAATGGCAACAGAATGCCAACTAATAGGAAAGGAATGATGGCATTGGGAAATTTTCAATAAATACAAAAACTAGAGGATAAAAATCTCAAATATTTCCCCACATCACCAATATTGGGACGAACCCACATCCTGTGTCTTCTGATACAATGCACTGAGAGTACACAGCCTCACTTCAGTGGCATTCCTGCTATTTCTGCCTAAATTCTGTTTATGCGAATCTAATCATGAGGAAACTAGATAAAACCAAATTGAGGGTTGACAATAATGGGCTTATACTTTTCAAAAATATCAAGAACAAGAAACACTGAGAATGTATATAAATTGTTCTAGATTAAAGAATACTAACAAGAAATAGCAATTAACTAAAATACATGATCTTGGTTTAGATTCTAGGGTAGAGGGGAAGCTATCGAAGGTATTATTGAAACACTCAATGCAATCCAAATATATACTGTGGATTAGAGTATTTTGTAAATATCAAATTTCCTGATTTTAATAAATATATTGAACATATTATAGTTATAAAAAAGACTGTTCTTAGGAAATAATTACTGAATTTTTAAAACTCAAGGGGCATAGTGTCTCCCACCTATTCTCAAATGGTTTATTAAAAATATAAAAATACCACTAATGGATTAATAAATTGTGGTACATGTACGCCATGGAATATTATGCAGCCTTAAGGAAAGATGGAGACTTTACCTCTTTCATGTTTACATGTATGGAGGTTGAACATATTTTTCTTAGTAAAGTATCTCAAGAATGGAAGAAAAAGTATCCAATGTACCCAGCCCTACTTTGAATGCTCCCAAACTGTCAAAGAGGAAGAGAAATGGAGAGCAAAAATGGATCATTCTTTCAGAGAGCTCTGGGATAATTCAAAGAAGGCTAATATCTGCCTCATTGGAATCCCTGAAAGTGATGAAGTGGCCTCGCAAGGCACAGAGGCCCTTCTCCATGAAATTATGAAAGAGAATTTTCCAGACATGCCAAGAGATTTTGAAATTCAGATAGCAGACAGTTTCAGAACGCCAGCATGACTCAATCCCAATAAGACATCCCCCAGGCATATCATAATTAACTTGACTAAAGTTAATATGAAGGAGAAAATTCTGAAAGCAGCCAGACATAAGAAATCCATTACTTACAAAGGGAAGAATATTAGAATGACTGCAGATCTCTCTGCTGAAACTTTTCAAGCCAGAAGAGGGTGGTCATCGACTTTTAAACTCTTAAAGCAAAATAACTTTCAACCCCAGATCCTGTATCCAGCTAAACTGAGTTTCGTTTATGATGGAGAAATGAAATACTTTAATGACATTCATATGTTGAAGAAATTTGCCATAACCAAACCAGCTCTTCAGGATATTCTCAGACCTATCCTCCACAACGAATAGCCAAATCCTCTACCACAAAAATAAACTCACTCAGAAATTTTTGATTGAACTCCACCTTTCACAGTGGTGAAAGGATTAAAAATATCCACTGGACTTTCAAAAAACTCGATACCCCAAATTTTACCAGACTTATCAATATTCTTCACTAATGTGAACGGCTTAAACTGTCCTTTAAAGAGGTACAGATTAGCTGACTGGATAAAAAAACTCAGGCCAGATATTTGCTGCATACAAGAGTTTCATCTTACCTTAAAAGACAAATATAGACTCAGGGTGAAAGGATGGTCATCCATATTTCAGGCAAATGGTAATCGGAAAAAAGCAGGTGTTACAATTCTATTTGCAGACACAATAGGCTTTAAACCAACAAAAGTAAGGAAGGATAAGAATAGTCACTTCATATTTGATAAGGGTAATACTCAATATGATGAGATTTCAATTATTAATATCTATGCACCCAACCAGAATGCACCTCAATTTATAAGAGAAACTCTAAGAGACATGAGCAACTTGATTTCCTCCAGCTCCATAATAGTTGGAGATTTCAACAGTCCTTTGGCAGTGTTGGATCGATCCTCCAATAAGAAGCTGAGCAAAGAAATTTTAGATTTAAACCTAACCATCCAACATTTGGATTTAGCAGACATCTACAGAACATTTCATTCCAGCAAAACTGAATACACATATTTATCATCAGCCCACGGAATATACTTCAAAATCAATCACATCTTAGATCACAAGTCTAACCTCAGTAAATTTAAAGGAATAGAAATTATTCCTTGCATCTTCCTGGATCACCATGGAATAAAAGTTGAACCCAGTAACAACAGGAATCTGTATACTCATACAAAAGCATGGAAGTTAAATAACCTTATGCTGAATGATAGCTGGGTCAGAGATGAGATCAAGAAGGAAATTGCCAAATTTTTGGAACAAAACGACAATGAAGACATGAATTATCAGAACCTCTGGGATACCACAAAGGCAGTTCTAAGAGGGAAATTTATAGCACTACAAGCCTTCCTCAAGAGAACGGAAAGAGAGGAAGTTAACAACTTAATAAGACATCTCAAGCAACTGGAAAAGGAAGAACATTCTAACCCCAAACCCAGTAGAAGAAAAGAAATAACCAAAATCAGAGCAGAATTAAATGAAATTGAAAACAAAAGAATTATACAGCAGATCAATAAATCAAAAAGTTGGTTTTTTGAAAAGGTCAATAAAGTAGATAAACCTTTGGCTAACCTAACCAGGAAAAAAAGAGTAAAATTTCTAATCTCATCAATCAGAAACAACAAAGATGAAATAACAACAGACTCCTCAGAAATTCAAAAAATCCTTAATGAATATTACAAGAAACTTTATTCTCAGAAATATGAAAATATGAAAGAAATTGATCAATAATTTATGGCTTTCATAGAAAGCTATAATCCAGTTATAACCAAATTTCCCCTTCTAAAGCACCCCAGTTACCTTGGTTTAGGATCCCCCCAATAACCT
>CAUYPK010032261.1:0-52726 GCA_963574355.1 Loris lydekkerianus | reverse complement strand
GCTCAGAGATCTCTCCTCAGAGGTCCCTCCTCAGAAGCAGCATAACAAAATCCAAACTTGGCAAAGAGCCACAGTATACAAAATAATGATAAGAGGCAAAGAGCCGCATTCATTTTGGCCGGGAGCCGCATGCGGCTGGAGAGCCACTAGATGATGTCTGCATGCAGCTGAGGGGAAGGTGGGAGGAGGCCCCAGTGGTGAAGGAGCAACTACAAAAGGAACTCCCCGAAAAGGTGTCGGGGGTGGAATCCAGAAACCATGAGAAGGGGCTGGACTTTGGGGGGGGGGGTGGGGGGGGCAGGACAAACAGAAGGTTTCAGATCAGAGAAGTGACATTATTTGAAGAAGGTTGAATTGACCGTAGTGTATACAATGGGAGACGTGGACGAGAAAGGAGGCCCTGTAAGAGGCTGCTGTGAGTTTCCGCGCAGACCACCGGGAAGCAGCTGCTGTTTCCTGAGCGTCCACTCTGTGCTGGCACCACCTTCCGTCCTTCCCATCTGCTCTCATCCTCACTCAGCCCTAAGTGGTACGTATTGCTTCTAGAGATGGAGGAACTCGTCCTGGGTTACACACTAACTAGTAAGAGGAAGGTCCGGGGGGCAGTCGAAGCCCAGGTGGTCTGACTCAGTAGATTTTCCCCCACTGAGTTGCTGGAGCGTTAGGAATGGAGAGGGAGACGATTCTGGACTGAGAGCACAGTCACCTGTTTGCTGGGGATCACTGCAGTGACCCCCCACTGCTCCTGCTCGCTCAGTGAGTCTTATTCAAGGAAGGCTGGTACCAGTCACCTGCCCACCTCTGCCTGCCTCCTGGTAAAGCAGGCGCTTTACATCAAGCAAAGGAGAGAAGTGATATGGGAAAGAGCAGCTGCCCCGTCTCAGAGCGGCACTTTCCCTCTACTGCCTCTTCTACCAAAGGCAGACTGATAAATATAGTAGCAAGAAAGATGCATACGTTAGGACCGAGGAAATAATTAGAAGATTTGGCAACCGTTTCTTAATCTGACAAACTCAACTAACATAGCCAGCTTTAAGAATCCATTTTTTAAACATTAGTATCCTCAGGGTACAGGTATATTATAAATGCAGCTGTATGTTGGGGGGAAAAGCAAATAGAACTATCTTTTATGATTATTATTATGCAAAGTCCATGCTAGACTATCTGGTCTGGTAGACTTTTTTTTTTTTTTTTTAATCTATAGGCATCCTATTTTGTACTGGTTAATATTGTAAAAACATTCTATGGAATTTCTAGTTTGAAGACACCAAAAAGGAATACCATGAACCACTGAGGAAGGACTGGTTCACAAGTAAAACGAGAACTGGACCCTGTCTCCTCTTCCCCCTGGCTGTGTTAGTCAGGTTTCTCTAGAGAAACAGAATCAATAAGATTAGAAAGATAAATGATAGATGCATACATACATACATACATTTGTTGTCAGGTATTGGCTCATTCAGCAGATATGGGGCCTGTGAAGTCCTAAGACCTATACGTGGCCAGCTAGAGACCCAGGAAAGCCAGTGCTGTGGTTCCAGTCTGAGTGTAAAGAAAACCAGGTGAGCCAAAGGTGTATGTTCCAGTCTAAGGCCAAAGGCAGAAGACTGATACCCAGACCCAAAGAGTGGCAGAGAGATTCACTGAATTCTCTCTTCACATTTTTGTTCTGTCCAGGCCTCCGGCAGATGAAGCCCACCCACATTACAGAGGGTCATCTGCTTTACTCAGTTTACTGATGTAAATGTTTCTCATCCAGGAACACCCTCGCAGAAGCACTCAGAATATTTGACCAACTGTCTGGGCTTTTCATGGTCCAGTCAAGTTGGCACATAAAATTAACCATCACACTGGTGAATGACCTAGAAAATGACAGAGTCAGAGCAGGTCAACCAAAAGATGAGCCCCTCTCTACTGTCTTCACACAGTCCAGAGGCAGAGGCTCCACCATGCTGCCCCCTCTCCTCAGGAGTCCGTGGAAAGGTCACGTGACTTCCTCTTCTATAAGCTGGGATGAGGAAGATGATGTTTCAGAAGAGCAGAGTGGAGATGTCCTAATTTTGGAGGCAGAGACCTAAAGTCATCATTCAGATGTTGTGTGGAAGTTCACCTATCTGGGGAGAGACTATGTAACATTATCAGACTCCCAAGGAGTCTATGGCATAAACAAGTTTAAGAATCTCTACTCCAGAGTGAACAGAATCTTCCTTAAGAAGCTAAATGTCAGAACCAAGACCTGCTGACATTCTATGGATATTCGAATTGAATTTTTAAATACGGTGGAAGCTCTGCAAGTTGACCACACACCCAAGGGACTGTAACAAGCTCATCAACACATAGAGGTGTTCTACATAAGGAACTAGGGCTGCTGTGTTGATGTGTACTTGTGGTATATATCCAGTTCTTGAAAATTAAGTCAACTTAAAGAGATAGTCAATGTAGGGAGGAGGTCAACTATGGAAGTTCTACTATATTAGTTTCAAGAAGAAATATACTTCAGAGCAATGGATGTGCCATTTCGGCTGACTTTTTGGGCCTTACTGATTACATCATCATTAATTATGAGATAAGATATAAGACATTGTACATACGGTATCCTGTGACGTAACTGCCATACAGACTCAGTGGCCACAGAAGACCTCTCGGTCTCACTGGGAACAGTGAATAAAAATCATACAGAGTAAGAACCTGAAACTTGCAAATGAAAAGCAGTCAATGAATGGATGATGCTGTGCATGGAGTAAACATACCACGCAAAGCTAACCCCGGGAGAAACACCTCTGGAACGGGAAGGACTTCTAGTATCCACACTTGAAGACCAGACCAGACCAGCAAGGGTCAGGGGGCTCCACAGAACAAAGGGAAGGCCTCAGTACCTTCCACCCACTTCCCTGCCCCCTTCCCCATCCATATCTGTTGCCACTCTGACAGATCTGCTCTGATTAAAAACATATTGCCTTGCTCTGCAGTGGAGGGCATTGTAATCTGAGCGTCTAAGCAAAGGTGAGCAGGGGCTTCCCTTCTCATTCCCCTGAGGGTCTTGGGTATGGTTTACATGGTCAGTCTGTAATAACCTTTCTGTATTAGTTTCCTAGAGTTGTTATAACAAAGTACCACTAACTGTGTGGCTTAAAACAAGTGTATTCTCCCACAGTTCTGTGGCCAGATGTTTGAAAAGAAGGTGTCGGGAGGGTCATGCTCCCTCTCACGTGCTTCCCTTCTCTAGGGAAGACTCCTTCCTCGCCTCTTATCTCGTGATGATTTCCAGCAGCCCTTTGCACACCTCGGCTTACAGGTGCATCACTTTAATCTCATCCTCTGTCTGCACGTGGCATTGTCTTCAGTCTCATCCTCTGTCTGCACGTGGCATTGTCCCCCGTGTGTCTGTGTCCCTACATAAAAGTTTCTTTCTTGTCATAGGACACCAGTCAGACAGGGTTTAGGGCCCACCCTGATTCATTATGACCTCATCTTATCTTGTTCATATCTGCAGAAGACTCTATTTCTATATAAGGTCACATTCTTAGTCATTGGGGGTTAGGGCTTAAGTCTATCTTTGCAGGAGATATGATTCAACCCACCATGCTTTAGATATGGAAACTTCCTCCTCTTCTCAACAGGAATTTGTTGTCACCAGAGTGGTAGTATACAGGGGGCAGCAATTCGCTCAATCGATATTAGTTGAGGCAGGCATTCTTTCTTCCTTTCTTCGGGAGGCCAGGCCATTCTCTCACTCCTTTTCTCCCTCCCCCACCCCATCTTCCCAGTCTCTCACCCCCTGCTCTCTGCTCTTTACTCTCTCTCATCTCTTCCCCCCATTCCTTTCCTTTATCTAATATAAAATAAACTTATAGATGGATGGATGGATGGATAGATAGATGATTTGTTGAGCAACTTCCATGCACCAGGCCAGTTCAGGCACTGAGAATAACATAGTGAATAAGATGGGTGAGAAGCTTGTAGTACAGTGGAAAGGGACAGACTATGAACAAACAAGCAAAATAACTTCGAAGACCAGTGAAGACTATCACCCCTGCTGCTCCAAAGACACCATCCAGCTCTCAGAGAGCTGAGTAGATCTATCTCAATGAACAAACAACTCATTTACAGGTCAGGCTGTGGCAAAAATCACGAAGCAGTAAACACAGGGGACAGCCAGCCCCTACAACATGCCAGGGCAGCAAAGGGACAGCTGAGGACTGTCACCTCCATTTTCAGTCAGGAAAACAGAAACACAAAATGGGAAGGCATTTACCCCTAGTCCCCATGGGCCGCCGCTCTCTCGGCTGCCATTGTGTCCTGATAATCTTGCAGATGTTTCTTGCAAGATTTTAAATTTCAATTTTCAGCAGAAATCCTTAGTGGCTTGTCACCTTCCCCACTTAGCTTTCCCCCCAGTACGTCTATCCTTTAGGAATTTGTGACTTGCAACGGACTGCAAATGTCAGCCAGCAAAAAAGACAAATGATAATAATACACTGGGAGTCACAGGCTCTTTGCTGATTCACAGAGGCTGTTTTCAGAAAAACACTGCCTGCTAATTAAACAAACCTCTTTCTTCTGACAGATAAAAATGTGGGGGAAGATCTTATCCCATCAGATGGAAAGCAGCCACTGTCCTGCGAGGCAGCCTCTTTTTCTAAGGGAATTGACTTCTCAGGAACAGTTGTGAAAAGCTTTTATGGTAGGAAGAGCTCTGATCTTCAAAGCACCTGATGGACATTAACTAATTAATCTACCCCCACACCCTGTGGGTAGGTGTCACTCATTAGCTACTGTTTGCAGATGGGAAACAGGGCTACAGCCAAATTCGTTTTGCCAAGGTCAAAAAGACCCCCCAGGAGAGAACTCAGAGACCTTCCCCCTGTGCTACCCAGGGCCTACCTTGAGGAGCATTGTCTCTCTTTTGTGTTTGTTCTCAAACTGCTTTAAGGGACTTTGTTGAAGCTGGTAGCAGGGACCTAGTTATGGAACTAACTAGCCCCCATTGCAATTCAGGTCTGCATTGAATGAGTTCACATTTTATTTTATTAGGTTTCACTTCAAGAAAAAGAATTTGTGGCAATTTCCATTGTCTTTACATAGTGAGTAGTTTTTTATTTCTAATTTGACATTTATTTTAAGAAGTCAAAAGTATTTATTAGAAGAAATCAAAGTCAAGGTAAGAGTCTTGCCCAGAGACTCGGAGCTAGTGAAATCAGAAGACAATGCAAACCCAACTTTACCAGCTCCGTTATTCAGTGTGGTCACAATCTGTGCCTTCTGTCTCCTTTTCACTTTCCTCTTCACCTCCCCAGACCCCTTCTTGTGTAAGGGCAAGCTCGAGCCCATCTCTCCCAAGAAGCCTTTGATGATCATCGCACCTCTCCTTGCTCACATCCTTTGCCAGGCCTGTGTTTCCTGCAGCTAGTCCTGAGGACCCCAGCAGCATCTACATTTGTGCAGAACGGGAGGGGTGGTTCTATCCCTTATCTTCAGGCTGGTGCCAAAAATAGATGTCACAGGCTGTCTAAAGACTAGGACTGATAACTGAGATGCCACCCCTTGTCGGGAGAACTGGGGGAACCCTGGCAAGCCCACGAATTCCCTTCCCATAAAAGGCAGCCGTTTGTGACTGATGGATTGCTTTCTTTGGGCTACTTCCTGCTCCTGGATGGTTGGCTGTCATATTCACCGGCTAATTGTGAGGTCTGTGTGCAGTTACAAGTTCTGCTTGGCTACACGGGGCATTCTAAACAAGCAAATCTTTTTTCCTCTCCATGTTTGTTTCCTCGTGAGAAAAATGCATCTAATAATACTTCTCTTACATTTACTTCACGAGGTTAATTGAATGTTACTCTGAATTCCTCAAAGAAATAACACAAAGATACCTGTTCATCTTATTTATTTATTTTAAAGATTACAGGAAGGACAGCTTACTTTCTTTTTTTTTTTTTTTTCTTTCATTTGAGACAGAGTCTCACTCTGTCACCCTGGGTAGAGTGCCATAGCATCATAGCTAGCAGCAACCTCAAACTCTTGGGCTTGAGCAATCCTCTTGCCTCAGCCTCCCAACTACCTGAGACTAAGGTGTGCGCACCTATGCCCAGCTACTTTTTCTGTTTTTAGTAGAGACAGGGTCCCACTCATGCTCAGGCTGGTCTCGAACTCCTGAGCTCAACCAATCCATCTGCCTAGGACTTCCAGAGTGCTAGGATTACAGGCATGAGCCACCATGCTAGCCTCAGCTTTCTTCCAAATACAGTTTTAAGTCTATTTCTCATCTTCCTTTGGAAATATCCTAGACTTGATTTATCAAAAGAAAGGTAAAATGAATTTAATTAAATTTTATTAGTCAATAGTGAGACAACCTTGGGTGTCATTTTTGAAAATAGGTTGTCTGAGAAATAGTAAGAATAAAAAGACTGTATCAACATCCATTCCCACTACTGGAAGTTGTAACAATCTTCTAGAAATCTCAATTCGGTGCCAAAGGCCTATAAAGAGATTGGGATGGGAGAAAAGGAAGCAAATGGAACATTTCAAACCTTCAAAATAAATAATAAAATTTGTAGATGCTGCTTTCTTTCAAAGAGAAAAAAGATAGATGTCTGCTTATCCCAGTAGCCAGAGGGTCTTTAGTGAAACTGGTGGAAATCATCATTCATCAAATCTCATGTGTCACCCCCACCACCCAAGACTTCACCCTCCTGCTGGCGTGGGGGTTGGGGGGATGTTAACTAAGGAAAGTCTGCTAATCTCAGTAGCACTGAGACGCCCAGCCTGAGAGAAAAGCGAGCTTGGGAAAAGGCGGCGGGAGTTCTCCTTAGCTGTGGGCTCCTGGGAGCCACCCCACCCTGCACAGGAGTAGCAGGCTTCTAGGGAAGGAGCCTGTCTCCCCGGAGGGCCGCCTGAGCCACTGTCACTAGGGTCTCATTTCCCGGCAAGCTTGATGCCTTGGCAGGACAGAGGGAGCTGATAAGGTCCCACCTCATTTCTCCTTTCAAGGCAAGTAATTAGTGCCTTTAATCACTGAGGGGTCGACATTAGGTTGGTTATTTGACAGGAGAGCATTTATTTTCCTCTTCGAAGAGGTCAGCGATAGTGATTTATCTGTGTTGGTAATAACATTTAATGATTATCAGGTGCTGACTATGTTTTGGGCCCTGTTCCTAGCACTTTGCAAGTATTAATCCATTTAATCCTCTCCACCCTAAGATCACAGCTAAGATTGAATCCTCTGCTCACCACTTAGTGTCTGTAGAATCATGGGCAAGCCACTTGACCTCTTTGAGCCTCAGTTTGCTCATCTATGAAATGGAAATAATGATAGCTCCTTTCTCAGTGGTTTGTTGGGAAAATTAAATACAGTAACACTTGTGAAATTTTTTAAGCATTCAATGCTTTAATATTGTCAATATCACCTTTTCTTCTCCTTCCTTGGTATGTCCATTATAAACTACTGGTGGCCATCAGGGTCAATTTTCCCCACTGCTTCACTTTTTGGGAGTCATGTCAGATGCTCAGGGTTTATTCAATGCTCAGAGGCTTTGTTTCATATTGACTGGCCTGACATGGGGCCAACAAGGTATTTTCTTAATACCTTTGTGATATATCGTTCTCCTTGCAGACTAAAGGATGCCCCAAGGCAATTCACCACCTGAACTATTATTCTGATTATTGTAACCAGCTCTTCTGAGAAGCTCCACAATGTAACAGAGGTCCACTTCACACCAAGTTTGCAAATAACCTGCAGTCTGTATATTTCCGGGGACTCCCATGCAGTCCCTCTCAGAGTACTGAGCCCAAGAAATGGAAATTGTTCTGATCACTCTATGTCTCCCTTACCAAACTAGGAGCAAGTTTGAGGGCAGGGACTATGTCACAATTGGAGTGAGCTCCCCATTGACAGCAAACTCCTTACCATACAGTAATTGCACATTGTAAATTTGCAGCAGATCTGTGAATAAAATGAAATAAAATTGGCAGCCCATTTTGCCCACATGGCCAAATTTGTGGTTTTTGTGAGTGACAGGTGGTTTTTAATGGCTAAAGATGTGGGGAATGTTTTCACCTGGGCAGTTTCAACAACGCAGCATTTCCTTTTCACATCTTAGCTTCAAGCTTTCCAACTCCCTGTCCCCAGCATCCCTGACTAAATTCTGGCTGCCTCTGCCAAATACAATCCCACTTATCTGAGCAAAAGCCCCAGATCCATATCACAGAACCCTCTGAATGTACAGGCAAGAGGAGCAGTGGTTGCCACCTTCCCTCTCTGCCTCCTGAGTTATTTGCACCAGCCCAGGATCCTTGGCTCACTTGAAGACCTTTCCTCTCCATCCGCATCAGTCTCCATTCTCTCCCCTTCTTTCCACAGCTTAGGGCCATGGGACTGTGTTCACGCTGCCATTACATAATTACTCCACATTTTAGCTTTACCCCAGGAAAGCATGAAATATTAGGTTTATTTTAACTCTGCCCAAGTGGGAATTCTTCCAATTAAAGAAGATAATGTGAAAACCTAAAATTGGTACATAATATGAGTAAATATCATTAGGTCTTTTTGAGTGAAGGACAAGCAACCCCCTGGGTCTTTATCGTCTTGTGGTTTCTGAACCATGATCTGGACATGTGGTTTTAAACCTAAGAGAGTGACTAAATGGCATTTTACAGTTCTTGTTAGGGTGATGGGACATTTAGCCAGAACCAGCCAGGGACTGACTTTGTGTGAAAAGCAGCAGAGGCAGAGCAGTAGACCCCTGAGCTCCATTCCCTCCTGCCACGTGGCACATTCGCTCTGGAAACATGAAGGGTGCTTTGTAAAGCTGAGCTGAGCAGAATGTGGAGCGTGTTGCTGGTAGTGGCCCTCACCACCCATCAGTCCTATCAGGACGAGCCAACTCTATCTTTGCAAAGATCTAACTTTGCAGAGATCAGAGCTTGGTAATGTGTGCCCAGTATAATGGGAATAAAATGTGACTTCCATTAGTTGGATGACTGACCAGAAGATGTACTACAACTATCTTTGCTGTGGCCTCCAGCTGATGCATTTTAAATTTAATTTATTCTCAGAAATTGATATTCTCCGTTTGATTTGCGTCCTCTATCAGGTTTTCTACTAAGACTGCCCAATTGTATGACCATTAGTAACCACAAGACTCTCTCAAATTTCCTTGAGTATCACGTCTTAGGGTTATTGGTTCCTATGAATGAGACTTAACTCTCTAATGAGAACATTAAAAAGCCAAACAGCACTTTATGTTTAGCTTCCCAGGTGTAAAGGGCCAGTGGAAACAGCACTGTCCAACAGCCCACTAGCTATTCATTGTTGAGTGCGACTGAGGGACTAGTTCTCGAGTCCCCAGGGCAGCTCTGAGGTTTGTCTCCAAGTGTGGCTCTTCTTGTCCACAGCACAGTAGGCTACCCTGGCTGCCTCTTCTTCGGGTGATATTTCACCTCCAGCTTTGCAGACAGTGCCAGGGCATGTGCTTGGGCTGTTAAAATCTGTGACACGCAGCCAGCAGGGAAGCATTGGGATTTGTTTCATCTCTGCGGACTGCCTCAAGGAGGGCTGGCCAGTGGGAAGAAGCAAGGCTAAAAGAGAACATTTTGGTCTTCGTTGAAGAGACGTCTTTCCTTCCGCCAGTTTAGAATGATTTAGAATGGTTTGTTTCCATGGAGCTTTGTTTTAAATTCTCAGCTCATTTGTAGCGATACTTGCTAATCAATTTTAAGTGGAAACAGCTGCTCTGTGTCACTCACACAGTCCCCTTTCAAGCCCTGGAAAACTATAATTCAAACCATCCTCTCCCCCACCTTTAAAGCACCTCAGAATGCTCATTGATAGGGCTCTGTCTGCAGAGTTCCTTACTGCTCATGCCCACGGTCAGCCTCTCTATGGGGACAAGTCAGAGGGCAAAGGGCCAGCGTGATGGAGGGGGGATTTGTAAGCAGGGAGGAGCATGGGCTCCTGACATGTACTGAGACATGGTGGTTTGCAATCTCACCAGCAAGGAATGTTGTCCATGCAAGGCATCCACGATTCTCCTTCTCTTGGTCCAAGGCACACTTACTGAGCAGTTCTATGTGCCAGCACCCTGCAGACATAGACATGCAAAGATGCAGACCCTCCTCTCAGGGAGCTCACAGTGCAATGAAGGAGGCAGATTTAAAATATCATCACAAAGAGAGTGAAATGCTAGGATGGAGGTGGGCACAGGTGCAGTGGGAGCTCAGAGGAGGGTTGCTGAACTCCCTCTCCCTCCCACCCACACCCTCACATCCATAGCCCATAGAGAAGCAGCTATGAGGGATGTGTTCACTACCTAGACATGGGTTCTGCCCAGAGTGGGACGGATGTGGAGCATGTTCCTGCCCCCTGCACTGGGCTGCAGCTTTGCCCAGGCATGGAAGGCCTATCTGGAAACCCAGCACCCAGCCAGGGCCATTCCCCAGGATTACCTAGGAGAGGAAAAATATTCTGCCTAGGCTCTGCCTAGAGTGGTGGGAGCAGGAAGACCCCAATGTCTTCCAAAAGCCAAGACTTCAAAAGATTGTGAACCTTCACTCCATTGCTCTCAGGGCATCAGTGTCTTCATCTGTAGAATGGGAATAATATCTTAGAATAGTTGGGGAGGATTCAGGGAGAAAATAGAACTATTGACATTGTGGCAAAGGAGTGTGAAGAAATTTTATGATCAAAAGTGATTGGGAGGGGACAGGATGGAAGTGGAGATTGGGGTGCGGTGGGTGGCAGGGGAGGGGGGGGGGGGGTTCTAGCCATTGTGGTTGCCAGGAAGGAACAGGGCTGTAGCTTTGTCTCTGGCAACCACCAAACTAGCTGGGCCCTGGCTGTACTTTGTGAATCACCTGTAGAGTTATGTTCCTGTGGCTACAAAAAAAAAGAGGCAGGGCCAGGATTTAATCTGCAATTTAAGTTGCAAAATGCAACTCTTTCCATCAAGCTATGTGGCTGAGTAGAGCTTTAGAATCAATAAGACTCTGAACAGTTTCTCCTCTGGTAGAACTCAGGCTCCATTTCCTCAGCCACAAAAGAGACCACAGCCAAACCTACCTCAAAGGACTCTCATGAGGGTGAACTGTGGCGATCCATGCGGCAATCCTTGGCATGGTACTTGGTCCACAGTGGAAGACCAGTTAATTCTATATGTTGGCAGGGAGTGGGCAGGGTACTTTTTAAAATTGCCTAGCCTATGTTCTAGTTTTTTGTGTAATATCATAGCTTCATCAAAGTTTCCTAAAAGGAGCTAGTTACTTTCCTTCACACAGTTACAAGAAATGAGAGAGGGTGTATGTCTAGAAAAGAGCGTATCCTCAGGGATGGGCAGCTGACCAGGGAATTCTTTGAGTCAGCAGCACGAGGACATTGTCATGGCACACAGACTGCCTTCTTGGTCTGAGCAATGGTCAGAAGCATGAGGGACAAAAACCTGGAAAATGACTTCAGTCCTCAAATGTGTTACATCAGCAAAGAATGATAGGCTATACTGGAGGAAAGTGATGGGAAGACCTTCCAGGCAGCTGGGGGTGCTACCCCAAGGAATGAGTTCCCTGAAGGAAGGTATAGACAGTTACTTTCCTGTCAGCTGTGGAAAGCAGGGTAAATTTTCAGCTGCTAGACAGAAAGGCAGTGAGATGGAACAGGTGACTTCCCTGGCCCCATGTCATCCTCTGGCCTGGTGAGCCAGTGTCCATTTTGGAAAGGCCAGGCCTACTGCCCTGTGCGTGATATCAAGTGGCTCGCCTGCTTCTCTCCTAGGGACGGGTTCAGAGAGAGACAGGATGGAGGTGTGAGCAAAGACAAGAGAACCATTCTTTCTATATAAATTCTCATGCTTCTGAAAACAGCCAGGCCAGCCCTTTTGTAGAGGTGCTTTTGTGATATTGCAGTTGAGGGTCAACTGTTTGAAACCGCCTTGTTTTTACTCCAAAGTGTATTTTCATTCCTTTTGACTTTGTATTGAATCAAGCCTTCTGGCAATGCATTTTTAACCATCCACCCCATCCATCCCCCTACAAACACACATCAGTTCTTGTTCAGTAAATGACAGAAGTCACATATCCTCTGACTTTGTGAAGGGCAATTATTTTCCTGGGGTGTTTTGACTCCCTGTAACTTAAAGATTCAACAGACAAAATTGCCAGCATCCAGACTTGGTTCCTCCATGAAAATCTAAGCTTAACACACCGCTTCTCCTTCTAATAGACAGGGGGCATGTCTCTATATCTCAAAAGGACTAATATTGAATTTTCCCCCCACTGGGTAGGAAAGTGTGATGTATTTTCAAAATGTTTTCTAAGACTGACCTTAGAAAGTTCTCAGAGAAACTGAAATACAGAGAGGCAGTCCTCACTCTTCATTCTCATAGTATTTAAGGTTGATATTCAGTGTACTTAGGAACCAGAACCAGAGCTAGAGACCTAAGAACTTTCAGAACCTAGCTCTCCCCACATTTGTCAGCATAATCAGGCATATTTGCTAAAAAAAAAACATGCTCTTGCAGCAAGGAGAGACCTTTCCCCAATCTTTTAATTTTATGTAATAAAACCTGACATATCACCTGCTTCTAAGACACTTGTACTCAGCTCCACCCCACCCCTATTACTGTTTTGTTCTGCAAAGGAAAGGGCAGAGTTACTAAAAGTAGAAGCATCCAACTTACCCAGGACAGAGGTCTGCTTTTACCCGGAAAAACTGAATTATCATGTAGCCGTAAGAGAATTTGGAATTGAAAGAAGTTTGGGTCCAAGCCCCACTCTGTCACTTAATTTTGTGCCCATAAGCAAGTCACTCTTCCCTATGCTTTTAACTTCCTTGTCTGCAAAAACGGGAACACTTAACTCAGAAAACAGGTGTTAGAGATGCACGGGATGGTATGTGTGAAAGGTCTTGCAAAGTGTGAAGTCCTCTACAAATGGATGGCAATAGTGTGACGTGTAAGTGTTTCAGCTAACCAAAAGAGAGGTTAATAACCAAGAGGGAAAGACAGCATATTAATTTATTAATGAAGAACACCCCTGCTCCCATGCCAAAGTAATGTGTCATCTCACTTTACCGGCCATGTAAGTTCTCTGTTTTTCCTAGGTTGACCCAAATTATCAAAATCTAGACATTCAAGTCATATTTATTTTGCTTTTGGATATCATAGATATTTCACTGTCTTTTCTGCTCATTGAGACATTCTTCCCTTTATCTTCTAAATATAAATGCTTCTGTATAAGAGAGAAGTCCTGGGCAGCTAGGAGGAGGCCCCGCTGTGTAGACAAGGCAAGGGCCTCTTGGTGCTCTGTCATCTCCCCCTGACCATGTAGAGTGAGAAGCCAGTTTTAGTCTTGGCTAGGAAAGGCTCCTGGAAATCAAGTTGTTTACATAGAGAGTTCTGTCCCTTTTCCAACCTTGGGCAATTCACTTGACCTTTCTGGGTGCCCATTTCCTAATCTCTAAAATGACAGGCCTGAGGACGTCCAACATCCTCCCAGATAAGCGATCCAGTTTGACTCGAGGACATTCTCAGTCCTGAATAATTTGAGCCTCAGAATTTTTTCCCAGAATTTAAATTTTCCTTCTGGCTTTCTGTACACAGAAATTATGACCAGCTGTGTTTATTGACATTTACACACTCTCCGAGCAGGTGAGGCCCCAGGACATGACATCTTCTGGATGCCCCAATTCTCCTTGCTGTCCTCTCTGCACTCATGGGATAAACATCCCCTGCTTTTCTTAGCCCTCTTATGCTCCACCTACCTACACACCCTCTTTAATAATCGCCCAGAAGTTCTACAAGTAGAGCGCCTCCCTTGTGTCAGGAGAGAAGGTTAGAAACTAAAGGTATCCATTTATGAAATCAGTACAAACTTAGATGCTAAGTTGGGATTTTAAAAAATTGAAGTGTAAGACTTCTGGTTTTGTTTTGTAAAGGCCACACCACCCACACATTTCACTTCGAGCATCTCAGCTCTCAACGTTGGCCTGATACCAGTTGAAAATTCATAGCAGATTTACATGACTTTCTTCTAGAAAGGTGATTATTACCCATCCCCTCTGGAAAAGAAAGTGTCCACTGGAAACTATTCTTAGTTTACAAACCTTACTCTTAGACAGATTCAAAATGGTTGGAAAATCATTTTTTCTTAGAATTTGAGCCTTTACTTAGATGTTAAAGAAGGGAACACTTTTACACCACTGATGGGCTTTCAAACTAATACAGCCTCTTTGGAAAGAAGTATGGAGAATCCTCAAAGAACTAAAAGTTGGCCTCGCATTTGATACCATAATCTCATTACTAGGTATCTACCCAGAAGGAAAAAGTCATTTTATCACAAGGACATTTCTGCTAAACTGTTTATTGCAGCTCAATTCACAATTGCCAAGATGTAGAACCAACCCAAGTGCCCATCAACCCTATGAATGGATCAGCAAACTGTGGTATATGTATATCATGGAATACTATTCAGCCATAAAAAAGATGGAGACTGTACATCTTTTGTATTTACATGGATAGAGCTGAAGAACATTCTTCTTAGTAAAGTATCACAAGAATGGAAAAGCAAGTATTCAATGTACTCAATACTAATATGAAACCAATAGAAAAAAACTATACACCCACACAAGACAAAAACACAAGTATATTCAAGTGGCAGGGGAGAAGGAAAAGGGAAAAGAGGAGAGGGGAATTAGTGAACTCTCACTTGGTGGGCACAATGTAAAGGTATACAGCACCCCCCAGGGTGAAGGGCTCAACTACAACTTGAACTTTACCTTAGAAAAGCAAACAATGTAATCTAATCATTTGTGCCCTCGTATTGATCTGAAATTAAAAGAAAAAAAAAACCTTCAGCCTTCTTTTCTAAGCTGTTTGAAAAGGAAAAAAAAAAAATGGCTTGTCACCCTAGATGTCAATGCATGTTGAGGGTAGCACAAAACACCCTCTCCAGGTGACTTGTGCCCCTGTCAGTTTAGCGTCACCGCAGCAGCAACAGATTGGATTAAACCAAGAGAAGAGTGTGCCTAAAATCACAGTCTTATTTCCAATAAGCAATACATACTTTGGCTGACCCTGAGCCAGTTCATGTGAAAAGTACAACCTTAAATTTAAAAATAAATCACTTTTAAAAGTAAGCCAGATCCATTGTCTACCCAGGGTTACATCAGTGAAAGGATCAGCACAGCCGAGGGTGGGTACTATTTTAGGAAGCAACAGGGTTGTGGAAACAGAGGGTTTTTGTTTTTTGGGTTTTTTCCCCTCTAACTCTCACCCTTGGAAAAAGCTCAAAAATTTCCAACCACCAGGCACATGACCAGATACCCTACGGAGAGGCCTCATGGGAATTCACGTGGACCAGACCAAGGAAATGGCTGAGAACATTTCTTCCATCTTTCCAACCTTTTCTATTAAGGGAATGACTAGCTATCCCCAAAAGACTGCTTGAGATAGAGGGAAACAAAAGGTTAAGAAAATGCTCCTTTAAAGGAACATCTGCTTCTTCACCTTAGAGTACAGAAACATGAGAAGAAAGGGTCTGGAAATCCTATACTAACTGGGAAGAGAGGAAATCCTTATCCTCCTTGCTAAATAAAAACAACTGAGAAATCGTGAAACCAAGCCTGGGTCAGGTGTCCAGGGTTTGAGAAAAATGGGGGAATACTTGGAAAAAAATCTTCTAGTGAAACCAAACAAAAAGTAACTTTTTCTTCTTTTGTTTCTTCTTTATTTTACCTCCATGAGAAATTGTTCAAGAACGAATAATTGTAAAGTATAATCATAAAGGTGCCCTTTGGTGTTTCCATAGCCAGGAAAGAAGTCTGTCCTACTGTAGGGGACCTGGTTTCAATTCCTGCCATCCCCCATCTCATTAGATGGTCCCAGGCGAGTCATTCAACCTTCCCAAGCCGCAGACTGCTCACATGTAAAATGGGTTGACCTTTGAAGAGGAACTTTAGAAATAATCTAAGAATCCCTTGATTTATGTATTCAGGGTTAGAAGAAGAGAGACTCTTTGATATCAATGGAACTTGAGGTCCAGCTAGAATCTCAGCAAGCCCAGGGAGGGAGGAACTGCTTTCAAAAGAACATTAAGACCTTGCTCATATGTTTAAATGTCACAGAGTTGGCCAAAATAGATTTAGAGCTGGTAAGCTCTTTAAGAGATTTTCTGAAATCCCCATGTTTTATATGGGTGAAAAAAACTGAACCTAGAGAAGCTGAAGTGACTTATAAAAGATTGCCCAACACACTTCAGTGTCGAGGTAAAAATTCAGGTGTCTGTTCTAAGAGGGCCTGTGTTGAGCCAGGGGGAAGCTATGCCAGACCTCAGAGAAGAATCCCCAGCACTGACAGATTTATCCTGGGTAGGACTCACTGGTTGGTGCTGTTGATGTTTGGGGCCCCTTAACCCTCACAGCTCTGAATGGTGGCTGTTACCTGAGGGCTAGCTTCATGGGCCTGAGACCTGCACAGCCACCCAGAGACCCCTACTCTGAAGGGCACCATTCTTGATTTAAAACTCCATGTCCACATCTTGAAATCCTTAATCTTTAAACAAGTTCCCCATTTTTATTTTGCACTGAGCCCCCCAAATTATGCACCTGATCCTCATTATATTCATTTTATAGATGTGTCAAGAAATTAAATTGCTTGCACTTGGTCCCAGCCACTCACCAAGATGGAGGCACAGACATGTGGAGCCAGCAGGCAGGGTGAGGTGGAGGCAGGCACACTGCTGACCTAAGGGAGTGCTATGATTTCACAACTTCCTTGGGATTTCCCTTCTGATGACCTCAGGTCACTGTGTTCTGGGATCATATGACCAAGGAGGGTGATGTGATCACTCATTCTGATTTGCCAGGGATTATGAGGGATTCTGACAATCTCCTTGCAGTGCTAAAAATTAGGGAAGTCCCAAGCAAACTGGGATGAGTTGGTCACCCCATCACCTAGTCACTGGTATGAGACTCGAAAGGATTCCCAGCCCTTATTTGTTATGCCATGTCCTGTATTAGGTAGGCTGCACGTATGACCCACCCAGAGAGCAAGCTGGAGACCTTGACCCAAGCAGAGTGTGGGTAGGCAGCCAACTGGCTGGCACTGCAAAGCTGGGGGACCAAGCAAGGGATGGCAGAGGGACCTGTTGTATTGGGAACAGACAGGCTGCAGGCCATATTCAAAGACCCAAGCCAGGATGGAGATAGTGTGGGTACAGACAGCCAAAAGCAAAAGGCAATAGGCTGGAGCAGAGCCCTGGCATGTGAGATCTTCAGCTTACTCAGTCCATGACTGGGGTGGGTCACTTTACTCTGCTGAACCTAAATTTCTTCATTTGAAAAATAAAGGAAGTAATACTAACTGTACAAGGTCATTGACAAGATGAGAGGTCGTATAGACAAAGTTCAAACAAAGTTCAGTAGGGCCATTCTTAAGGTTTCAGTTTATGTTTATTTAATTCCTTAAATATTTATAGAACCAGCTCTGTGAGACAGAGATACCTCCTGCTCTTGTGAAACTACCCAGCAGTGTGCTAGTAAATGTTCAACAACCAGCTATTTGGAGAAAAAGTAAAAACAGCTTTGTAACATATGCCAATTTCCATGGTGTAAATATTCCCTCCATGTCTGTCTGATGTCAATTTACCAATATGAGGTCACTGAATGCACAGTTGGAAAGAGTCATGTGCAATCTACTCTCCTAGACCAGCCAATCACTGAGCTAACCCTCTACTAGAAAGAACAAACTATGGCACCGTAAGGGTCATAGAAGAGGAAAAAGAGGAGAAAACAGATCAATGTGAGTTTTGAACAGACAGTGTGCAGGACCTCCCTGAGGAAGTGAGATTGCCACTGCAACTTGAAGGTGCATAGGCATGACCAGGGTCAGGAAATAGAATGCACATGGGCCAGAGGGAAAGGGAAGGAAGAAGAAAGGCGTGGAGCAGGGCAAGTTGGGCCGTTGAGAAGCAGCAACCAGAGAGTACAGGAGCCAAATTCATGTCCCAGAGTTGGGCTTTGTGCTGAGGAAGCCATGAGCACGATGCTTAGGTCTTAAAGCCATCACTCTGGCTGAAGTGTGGGGAATGTGGTGGGGAACAAGAGGGCAAGCGGGGAGATTAGGCCATGGCAGTATACAAGGCAAAAGATGCCAGTGACCTGGGCCAGATTTCATATATTTGTTTAGCAGGAATTTATTGAGCAAGTGCCATGTACATATCCCTGCTGTCGGCCCTGGTGATTCATCAAAAAAATCACTGTCCTTGCTTTAATGGAGCTTATAGCAAGTAGAGAAACATTTTTAAAGATTTATGAACTCTTGGATGCTTGCTGCGTGCCAGTACTCAGCACTTTCTGTGCATTATCTCATTTAGCTCTCATAGCAGTTCTAGGGGGTAGATTCAAATTACTCTTGCTTGAGACAGTAGATGGAAGACTGAAGCAGGCAGGCTCATGATACAGGCATGGGGAGTCTGCCCCGGATTTTAGCTACTATCCGTGAGGCAAAATAATGGCAGCTGGAAGGTGTGTGGATGCTGGAGTGAGGAGAGAAGGGGGCCTGGTTGTCTGGGAAGCCTTCAACCTTCTGCCAACAAGCCCCTGCCTTCCTGTCCACCAGCCCTGTCATGGTCCCCATACCATCCCTGATGGTCCTTCTCAACTGCGTTAGAATCTTAGCAGTCCAGGAAGAAGACTGCATTGATACAGTGAGAAGAATAATGTCCATATTTGGAATTCTCAGATTTCAGAATCTTTTTAAGGAATTCCATCCTTATAATTTTTCAGGCTATATATGAAAAGATAGAGGAAACCAAAATGAGTGTTCACAATCTGATTAAATTGCAATTAGAGTATGTACAAAAGGAGGTTTTGTTCAACTGTTTTGTCCATTCTCAAATAAATATGTATCCGACAAATAAGGAGCATTCTTCTCCACCACTTGACAGCTAAGAAATTGAGACAGGCCAGGGAAGAAGCTGAGGACACAGTTCTGTGCCTCAAGCTGTGTGTTCAGCCAGCCCACTTCTGCTCAAAGACATACTTCTTATCTTCAGTCATTTCTTTATGAGGTGTTTCACATTTGATCAAGGGCTTTAAATAGAATTGACCTTCAGTAACCAGATCTAATTTGCCAAAATATTTCCTTGAGGCCTTTTCACATGTTAGTATTTATACTTTAATAGTCCTCTTCTTCTCTAGACTTTCTCTTCCTATCAATTCCTTTACCCACAGCATCTCTGTCATGAAGACATTGGAACCCAAGTGGTTGTGAATTTCTGTGACAACAATGTTGCTTTTCAGACTTTAAAGTCAGACAGAACTAGTTCAAGGCCCCAAGTCCTGGTTTCTACCACTTATGAGCTGTGGGTCTCTAGCGAATTTACTTAACTTCTCTGAGACTGTTTCTCAGCTGTAGAATGGTATCATCCACCTAATATGGATGCCAGGAATAATATCTCTTACCATCATCATCACCATCAGAATCAGAAGCAGCCAAACAAAGTGATTGTGATTCTGTGACAGGGTTAAAATGAGGGGACAGGGTCATCTGCTGGGACATGATGAGAAGAATGCCTATGGGGCTTTCCAAAAGGTCACCTTCAACCCTCCCTTTCCCATCCTACCCATACAGCCCACTTCCTTTGGAATTTAGGATTCTTGAGCAGATAGATATAAAAGCTGTGATTTTTGCCTTAGTCACCAGCAGGGGGAGCAAGACTTCCAAAAAGTGTATTGCAGGGGGGCAGGGTTGACACCTAAGGGTGGATGTCTCTTTCCCAGCTTGCAGGTAAACAGTCAACCCTGAGAAAGATCTCATTTGTTAAAACTAAGGCATTTAATACCACAGGACTTAAATTCTAATAAAAGTACTCTAGAAGGAAAGAGAGGACATTAAACCAGCCTTTTAAAAATTTAATAGGATATGGCTTTTGAATGTATGAGGGAACATTTTGGGAAGAGTTGTTATTCACACTATCTTTGCTGAGAGACATTACAAAGAGACTCAGACTTATCATCAGTGATAACAGTAGTTTTTTGGGTGTCTCATTTATGAGTCAGCCTTGACTGGACTTTTTGCCAAGTCTGTAAACTTGAAATCAAGTTCTCAACCCAAGTCCTGAATGCTGCCAAAATAAAGCCATTTCTCAACAAGGGATAAACACCCCTCAAGTGCCTCTCTCATAAACCTCCAAATGGTTAAGAGGCTTTGTGTTCCTTTCTCAGTTCCTGTCTTAGACAGGGGATGCATTCCTCTGCTAACTGGAGTGCTTGCAGGCACAGCCGATAAAATGGTATTTCTGGGAGGACTCAGCCAACCAGTGACTCAGGAGATCATCCTCATAGTCAAGATGAAATATTCATCTCTTTTCTCCTTAAAGCCATCTCTCTGGTAGTCACCTCACCTACATATGAGAGACAGGAAAAGGAAATTCCATTTTGTTACCATAAGCAGACCTGGTATAAAGTTATGTGAAAGAAACAGACCCAAACCAGCAAATATCATTTGACTCACACAGCCACCATTCCAGTGGGTGACTGAGAACTGCCTGTACGTGCCATCTTCCCGCAACGTTCTGAGACATCTCTTTATCCTCTTCCCCGTTCACTGACACGTGGTATAAATGTCTTCAGGAAATCAGTGCCAATCAATGCCCACTGAAGCATTTTGGTTTAGCTTTCTAAAGACTAACCTGAAATGAGTAAATTTCTCTTGTTAAGAAATGAAGGGCAGTGCCTATGGCTCAAAGGAGTAGGGTGCTGGCCCCATATACCAGAGGTGGTGGGTTCAAACCCAGCCCCAGCCAAAAAAAAAAAAAAAAGAAAAGAAAAAGAAATGAAGAAAACAGATCTTTAAAAATTGCCCTTTTAAGAGACCAAGGGTAATACCTGTGCTGTCATGAATCTAAGTCCTACTGTGGCTTTCGAGGGTGGTGAAATGGGCCTCTCAAGCTCTGAAAGGGAAATCCCACAGAGATCATGCAGACCTGAGGTGTGGACAGAGAGCCTCAGGGTCAGCACAACACAATACAGTCAAGTTCTGGTTCCCCACTGACTGTGTGACACAGAACAGGTCCTCCACAAACACCGCTTTGAGGCTTAGTTGATTCATATGTGAAAGGCAAATAACAATACCTTTCCAAAAGAATCCTTCCCAAATGGAGGTCTCACTGTCTCATCCCCGCATAAAACCAGACACCTGGTCCCTTCTTACCTGCTCTTACTACCCTCTACCCCTGGATCCCTCCTCCCTGCCTCTCATACAAGAACAGTCCAGAAATATAGTATTGACTGTCACACGGTTTCACACTTCTTCCCCTCTACACATGCTGTTCCAGTCTCCAAGAAGCTAAAAGGCCTCTCCCTAATTCTCTAAGAAAGAAAGAAGAAAGAAAGAAAGAAAGAAAGAAAGAAAGAAAGAAAGAAAGAAAGAAAGAAGAAAGAAATCCACACCTAGAACACAGAAAACATTTGCTCATCTTTGTAAAGTCTTTTCAGCTTCCACTTCCTGTTAGAAACATGCCTCTGCAGCCCCACCCCTACCCCGGCACACACACACACACACTCACACACACACGCACGCACTCACACACACACACTCACACACACACACTCACACACACATCTGCTGCTCTGAGTGTCTCTGGCTCTGTGTCTTGCTGTCTCTCAACAGTACCTTCTCTAATTCATCTGCTAGGACCTAGATGGCCCCTTCTTCCAGTCTGCACAAACGCTGTGGATAGGCTGGCAGCGGCCCCAGCACAGCGAGGGTCTGTGGGGACAGGAAGGCGGCCCCAGAGGCCACGTGTCACGCTGGAAGTTGGGAAGGGAAATGCCTGGAGAGCCAGTTGTGCCTCTGCAGGGGAAGGGCAGGATGTGGCAGGTGGGAAAGGGATGCAGGGAAGGCTGCCAAGAAGTTGTCTGTGGTATTAAGTGGATGTCTGGGGCTTAACTGAGATGAATTTGTAGTGTGGGAGGGATTCCGCTCTCTGGTGGAGCATAATTGGGAACGAGGAAAATTATGCAACTTGAAAACATCCAGTTCCAGAAAATGTGATGATGCCTGACAGTGACCCACTTCACTTGTACTGCTTGGCTGCTCCCTCTGAGGCCTGAGTCACTCCTCGTGAAACTATCTGTCCATCCTCAGTGAGGTGGAGGACCACCACTCCTGCCGCTGGGGGACCTGTTCTCTCCCTGGGCTCCTCTGCCTCCGCAGCACCCGTTCCCCTGGCTCACCTCCCCACCGTCCTCACTCCCTACTCCTCCTGTCCTATCATTTTCACCTTTGCTCTGGCTGTTGCAGGGGCCCGCTCCTAGCCTCACTCCACACAAACCTCCTTCAGGACCTCCAGCCTTTCCTGATTCTCCTTTCCTGGGCTTATTCAACCCTTTACTTCATTCCTCTCAATATTTATTAACAACAACTCCATTTTCACCAACTTTTCCCCTTCTGTCTTCTGGTATCTTTGGGGCTTTTCTATGCCACCAGATTTGACATCTTTCCACCATGTCATTCATTCAAAAAGCATTGAGTAAACACCTACTATATTCTGGACAGTGTGCCAAGTGCTAGTAAAACAAAGGTGTACGGGCCTGTTTTGCCTAGCTAAGGTTAGGCAACCATCCAGAAGGCGGGCTGGCAGCCTTCATTATCCTCCCTCCTTCTCCACCCCTGCTCCCCCACCTCCACCCCTAACATGGCTTTAAAGCTCAGGGCAACAACTTGATCCCCCCATTCTTCACCCCTTTCCAGGTTCAGGGGGCTCCCAGTCAGCTGTGTCAAAGGTGAGAGGGTCACAACATTGTTCTTGGAGCCCCTGGTGGGGGGAGCAGGTAAGAACCTGACTTTCCAGCCCTTCAGTCAGGAGGAAGAAGCTCCTGCCCTGCCCTGCCTCCCTGTCCCGCCCACTCTTCCAAGGTGAGGGAGGACGAAATGAGGCAATGACAACTCAATGACAACTAGGAGCTGCTTCTTTTATTCCCACTCCACAGCTCTGTGAGGATTGTCATCTTCTGATTTTATAAAAACACCTCCGCCTATATTGTGAGTGGCTTGAAAATTAACAGAGATGACTTGTGTTTTGCAGACCAGAAAGAAACCTTTGCAGCTTTGGGTGACTTTAGGAATGTGTTTGGGAAGAGATTAACTAAAAAACATCAAGAGACAGGTGAATACTCTAGGACAGTGGTTGTCAAATGTTCGTCAGTAGCAGAATGACCAGGGGAACTTGGCAGAAACACAAAGGCCAGGCCCTGTCCTGCATTAGTGGCCTGAGTCTCAAGGGCTCTGCCAGCTCCCAGGTGATCCCCCTGTCACATCCCCCTGCAGAAGGACAGCCTTAGTGCGCAGCTATTCCATTGATTCTGCCTCCTCAACCCTTTTTGCCCCCATGACCTCCAACCTGAAGGGGAGATGGACTTTTCCGCTGGAGGCCCAAGAACAAGACTAGTCTTGCAAAGCCAGTCATTTTGCCACAGCTTTTAAAAAGTCATTTCCGCCCTCTTGCTGATTTCTCTGCGTCTCTGGGGTGTGTTAAGCTTCAATTTTGTGTGAATAGAAAAGGAAGCAATTGGTATCATTAAAAGAGGGGGAGAGAGAGAGGACTATAGTTTAAATGGGAGTAGTTTTCAAGACTCAGAAAGTATGCATTCTGTACAAATGTCAAGATTTAGTCAGCAAATCAGAACAGTTTGGAAGAAGTGCAGCAGGGGTGTTTTCGAAGCTGCATCTGACCATACACAAATCCTGTGGTCACTTTGTAGGATTAGCCAAGTTTTTCAAATGAGAAAATATGGGAACATAAACATAAGAAGATTTCTCAAGGTCGCACTGAAGGTGGTGGTGTGGGGGATTAGCAGCCAAACGCTCTTTCTCCTGGGCCTATTTTTGAGCTACTTGACAACACAGCTTCCTGAATGCAGATGTTAAGCACACTTTTGCCTTTTAAAGAAAGGCTTTAAAAGTTCTTATTTTGGCCATATTTCAGTGCAAATCTCCAAGGGAAAAGGGGCTCTAGCTGATTACTTCCAGTTCTTGGAACACAGATGAATTCAACTTTTCCCAGTGCCTTACCAAAGAGTGCTTTAGACTTTAAAGAGTAGTTCTCAAACTTTGCTGCCAAGGAAATTTTTTAAAAACCCTGATGCTCAGGCCTTACCCTGGACCAATCAGAATCTCTATTGGTGAGATGCAAGCAGCATTTATTTTTTTCAATTCCAATTTGCAACCAACTTTGAGAACCAGTTCTCTAGAGCAGTGATACACACACTCTGTGTCCATTGGAATCACCTGGGGAGCTTCAGCTGTGATGCTTGTGATCACAGTTCCAGAAATTATCATTGAATTAGTTCAGAGCATAGCCTGGGATTATTAAAAGATTTTCTCTCCCCACATGACTACATTGTGCAACCAAATTCGAGAGCCACTGCTGCAGAATTTTGCTAATCCCAGAGGAGTAGCCCAGTGGATCAGGTGTGTGGATATTCCCTGACTGCAACGCAGAAACGCGGAATCTGTAGCCCCACTCCAGACCTGCTGAGTCAGAACCTGCATTTTAACAAGATCCCCAGGAATGTGAATTAAGATTGAGACGCACTCTTTTAGAGCACTCCCCACTCCCCCCAAATAAGTTTTTATGTTTCCAAACACCAAAGAGACTTATCTTCTTCTCCCATTTAGGTACAGGATAGGCACAAGACTGAATCACAGAATTTTAGGAAAGTAATATGCATGTCAAATACTCTACATGCATTATTTCATTTGATGGTCACCATAACCCTAAGACATAGGTGCAAGCACTGCTTCTATTTCACAGATGACCAAGTTCAGGCTCAGGCCTGTGTGAATAGCTAAAAAGGCCACCCAGGTAGGCAGAGTGAGGACTGGGACTTGCCCTAAGGTTTTCAGGACTTGAAAGCATGCGCTTTTAACCACCCGGTCTGATTTTCCCCATCTGTGTGTGAAACAGTTTAAATGAGTTCCAATGTGTCAAGGTGTTGACTCCTCTCAGCCCTCTATCAGGCTAAGAGCCTGGGGTGGCCACTCACTGCAGAAAAAAGACTAGGGAGCCCAACTCCAATTTATACCTTTTCCAAACACACTTTTGGCCCATTCATGGACAATGAAGAAGCTCTATGTCCTAAGGCAGCGGTTCCCAATCTGTGGGTTGAGACCCTCAGGAACTATATTAAAGGGCCGCAGCATTGGGAAGATTGAGAACCACCATCCTAAGGCTTAAGTGACCTAAGGGCAACCAGATCTTTAAAGCCAGGATAGGCCCAGAACCCAGGAGTCCCAGCTGTCTGCATGTCTGCTCCCACTGAGCAGTGGTTCTCAAAGTGTGTTTTCCTACCCAGAAGCATCAGATTATCTGGAAACTTACAAGAAATGGAAATTTGTATGTCCTTCCAGAATGCTTTTTAACGAGCCCTCCAGGTGAGTCTGAAGTTGGCTAGTTTGAGAATCAGCCCACTAGGACAGGCAGCCCCAAGGTCCTTGCAAGTACGATTGCTCAGAGCATCTGTGCTCTAGCCCCTGCCACAGGTTGGAGCATCTCTGAAAACAAAGGTTTCTTAAGGGGCTTATCTTGAATTAAGCTGAAATTTACATGCTGATTTAATCTTCTTAGGGCCTTTTTGCCTCTTAGGAAACAGCTATAATGCTCTAGAAAGGAAAAAGTAAAGGACGGCTAACAGATAAAATATTAAATGCTTTTTCCATGCTTTCAACCCACTTTCTGCTTGGGAAGTACACACATGGGCAAAAGAAAGAGAAAAGAGAACTGACATCTCTGGGGGTTTTTTTAATTATTATTTTATTTTTTGCAGTTTTTGGCTGGGGCCGGATTTGAACCCACCACCTCTGGTATATGGGGCCAGTGCCCCCACTCCTTGAACCACAGGCACCACCCAATCTCTGTTTTTATTATTTTAAATTAGTATGAGGGCACAGATGATTAGATTACATGGTTTGTGTTTCTTAGGTAGAATTTAAGTTGTAGTTGAGCCCCTCCCCCAGGAGGTGTGCCACATATCCTTACATTGTGCCTGTTAGGTGAGAGCACACGAATCCCTCTCAGCCCCCCACTTGAATTTAATTGTGTTTTTCTCTTGGGTGGGCGTATATTTGAAGAACTGACAATTCTTGAGCACCTACTGTATGTCAGTCATCAGGCATACAGTAATACAGGCACAAATTCCTTGTCACCCATCACCACATTTAATACCCTGAACCCTGTCTAAGAAAATAGGAAACTGAGACTCAGGGAAATAAAGTAACTTGCATAAGATCACAAAGTGGCAAGGGTGGCCCCAGGATTTGTCCATAGCCTGTGATCCTATGTTCTTTGCCCTCCAGCAAGAAAAGTAAAGAATATAACATATAAATACTCTGTGGAATGTTTGCATCCCAGAGCAAGCTTCCACAACATGTCTGCCTACTCAAACCTCCAGGGATGCCTTACTCAATCTTTTCTGTGTCTTGGGGAAAGGTACTATGCCGATGTGTTCTGTGTTCTTACTGCGCTAGTAAGTAGTAGATGCTAGCATCTAGTAGTAGTAGATGCTACTCTCCAAGAATAAAAATAGACCAGCCATGAAAAGTGAAATAGTTCAGCTATGTTTGAGCACCCTGAAACACTTAGAAATCTATTCGTAACCAATAGCATCTGTTCCAAGGCACCAGGTCTAACATTGCCAATGCCCAGCTGAGCAGTCTTGAGCTTTTCTTTTCAAAAGCCCAGGGAATCTCTTTGCCATACCTTGAATTTAGGAAATGAAGTCCCATGAGAATGAAACATACAAGTTAGAAACACATCCTGCCCTACCTTCCCAGTAAGAGCTCATGTTTATGCCACTGAATGGCATCAAGGCTCTGGACTAACATTCAACAAGAGCAAAGAGGGTGCAGACTCACACAATCACTGGAAGAGATCAACACCTGTTGAGGGTCTCTGTGGGCTTACTTTCGCTGTCTGTTTGTCCCAATCACCATGTTCAGCCTCAGGATGAGTACGCAGTAGCTAACTTGAACCTGAAGCTGAGGGAAGCCACATTGAGCAGCCCTTTATCACCCTTTGTACGCAAACCCTCTGCAACAGCTCATGTTGTCACTCCTATTGAAGTGACTTCTCGGAGTCCATAAGACAACTCCCTTGAATGTCTGCCACTTTCCCACTGGTCTTTGTCCTCTCTCCATCTCTTAGATCATCTTCATTCTCTTTCCTGAGTAATTAATACTTTTGCCAAAATGCAAAGTACAAGGGCCTGCCTGGGTGATTTTTTTCCCTCTTATTTGAGGTTAAGTCAGGCCTGAGGTTTCTTGCAAACCTGCATCCAGCTCCAGGGTTATCTGTCAAGGCTAGAATTCCAGAATCTACTCTCACTGCTTCTTCCAAGCACATAGACCACCACAGTTGACTCTTAAAGTTGAGAACAAACTCAGTAGAATTACAGAATACAAAATCAAGTTGCAAAAATCAGGTGTGCTTCTATACATTAACGACAAGCTATCCAAAAAGAAAATTTAAAAAACAATTTCATTTACATTAGCCCTGGAAAGAATAAAATACTTTGGAATAAACTTAACCAAAGAGGGAAAAAAATTTTCACTGAAAACTACAAAACAACAAAGGAAATTAAAGGCAACACAAATAAATAGAAAGATATCTCATGTTTATAAATTAGAAAAGTTGACATTAAAAAATAATAAAAAAAGAAAAGTTGATATTGCTAAAATTATTCTTGTTACCCAAAATGATCTACAGATCAATGCAATGTCTATCAAAATTCCAATGGCATTTTTTTAATAGAAATGAAAACCAATCCCAAAATTCACATGGGACCACAAAAGACTGAGAATAGCCAAAGAATCTTGAGAAAGAAGGAAAAAACTAGAGGCATCACACTTCCTAATTTCAAAAGACACTACAAAGCTAAAGTAATTAAAACAATATGGTTCTGGCATAAAAATAGACATGTAGACCAGTAGACCAGAATAGATAGCTTCAGGTCCATTGGTCAATGTGTCCTCACGCTGGTCAGGAAGGCTGCTGCTAAAGAAGAGAGAGAAATAAATACTGAGGAGGAAGTGGAGAAATTAGAGCCCTTGTATAGTGTTGGTGGGAATGAAAACGGTGCAGCTGCTATGGACAACAGTTTGCAGGTTCCTCAGAAAATTAAAAATAGAATTACCATATGATCCAGCTACCTCACATCTGGGTATACTTCAAAAGGAATTGAAGGCAGAATCTCCAAAAGATATTTGCACATCCATGTTCATTGTGGCATTATTCATAATAGCCAAGATGTGGAGCCAAGACGTGCATTGATAGATAAATGCAGAAAATGAGGTGCACACATACAATGGAACATTATGCAGCCTTTATAAAGAAGGGAATCTTTAGTCAGGTGTAGTGGTAGGAACTTGCAGTCCAAGCTCCTTGGGAGTCTGAGAAAGTGGGTCACTCTAGCCCAGGAGTTTGAGGTGGCAGTGAGCTATAATGACCATGGCACTCTAGCCATGCAACAGAGCAAGACTCTGTCTCAACAACAAGAAAAGGAAATCATATTACGTGAGACATCATGGAGGAGCCTGGAGGATATTATAGGTGCAACAGCCATGCAGAAGGAGAAATACTGCATGATCTCATTTATATGAAGTATATAAAATGTCAAACTCATGGAAAAACAGAGTAGAATGGTGACTTCCATGGGCTGGGGAGAGGGGAAAATGGGAAATTGCTGTTCAACTAATATTCTGTTACCACCTAGATGAATAAGTTCTATGAGACTGTCTGTACAATATAGCATGTACAGTTAACAAACCGTTAGTGCACTTAAATAGTAGAGGGTAGATCTCATGTTAAGAGTTCTTATCACAGTACAATAGCTACTCAGCTCTGATGGGAAATGCCAGAGTATTAACTGTTGCAGGCCCTTGAATAAGGAGTAGTAATAGAAAGGTCCACATACAATACCAGAAAGTGTGGGAGCCCCATTTACCAACGGGAAGGGAAGGGGTGTTGGTGGGGTGGCAAGAGACTTTGCACATTTCGACTCACTTGCTCCATTTTGTATTATGAAAAGATATGACAATGTAATTATAGGAATGTTAGAAATGGCCTAAAAGCACAATTAAGAGTCACTCAGCCAAGTGAAAAAATGAGAAGGAATGAGGGAGGTGGGTGTCTAGGAGAGGGTATAGGTGGTTAGAAAGGTCAGCTGTGCGGATGGATATGAGAGGTTATAGAGGTTACAGGTTCATGTATCCTCTGTGGCTGGGTTTGAACCCACCACCTCTGGTATATGGAGCCGGCGCCCTACTCCTTGAGCCACAGGTGCTGCCCTATTTAAGAAATTTTTTTTTAAGAATGTCTTAGAGTCGGGGCAGTGCCCATGACTCAAAGGAGTAGGGCGCCGGCCCCATATGCCAGAGGTGGAGGGTTCAAACCAGGCCCCGGCAAAAAACTGCAAAAAAAAAAAAAAAAAAAAAGAATATCTTAGAGTCACTTAATATCTAGTGAGTATGATCTCATGAATTGTTTCTTTAAATCTTCCCCAAATCATTTATAGTCACCATGTAACAAAAGAGGACTCTGAAGTTCAGACTGGTGAATGGACTAGCTGGAGACCACAGAACTAATTAATGGCCTGGTAGGTTCTTGAATGCAAGTCTCTCTTCTAGTTTACTGCTATCTGCCTCAGGAAAGTCACCTCAAAATACCTACAGGGGCACATGAAAATAAGGGGAGCTTCTAGATTGGATAAAGAAGAGGGAAAGAAGGAAAAGCCATTGTCATTTGGCCTTAATGTCAGGGAGTCAAGTAGGGATGGATGGGGGCTATGTTACCTCTTAGAACACCATACCCTGTGGCCAGACCTGCTGATCTGTCTAATGACCAGACGTCAGATTTTTACCCAAACTCTCCTATTTATTTTAATGATGACTCAAAAAAATTTTAAACATTAGTCAGGCAAAACAAAACTTAATCTGCAAACCAAATTCAGCTTGTGGACTAGCAGAGATAACCTTGGCTTTTTCTAACCCAATATTACCAAAACCTTAAATCTTATTATAGGGATAGCCTTAGTAATCTTCTGATCAGCCCTTTCAGTTTACAAAGATTTTATGCCATAAACATTAGTTGAAATTATAAATGTTACTCCCCATGTTATTTTAGACATAATTCTATTTATTACGTGGGCCCTATGTAGAAAGAACGTGGGCATGGACACACCACGGTTGGAATCGTAATGTGACCTCAAGCAAGTAACTCAGTTTCTCCATCTGCAAAATGGCAGCACTGACCTGTAAACTACAGTGGAGATAAAGTCTGGATGGCATAGTTATTAAAAAAGTTCTCATGCGCAAGGCCTGTCAGAGTGAGCTCACTCACCCTTCACCCACCCTTATCTGGGAAGTTCTTTTACTTCCTCCTTCAGACACCCCGTTTAGGATACAGTTATTTCCTCATATAGCTAATATAAAATAGAAACTAGAACTTCTACTTTTGTCTGGAGCAGGCTCTTCTACTAGATAGCCGTGCTGCCCTGTTACACACTTATCAGGTACCCTGCTTTGTCAAGATTTGAAAATGCCTGGTGAAGATTTGAGACTCGCCCTGTTGTAGGTACTTTGTCAGTTGAAAGCAAACAGAAACCAAGGCTCCTACACTCCTCCCCCTTCCTTCCTCCGTTGCCTAAAATCAGTGTGTCCTTTGCCACTGTAAACACCAGCAACTGTGAGCAAGAGTATGCGATTTGGGTTCGGTTTTATTCGAGGTTAAATGAATCCCACAGCAATGAAAAATCAATACTGTATTTGCCCAGATAGACATTATTAAAGCACCTAGATTAAATGGAACATAAATAATAGTCCATTGATTTTTTTTTATCCAACTTTTTGTAATTTAGTTTACAAGAAACAAAATTATTCTCAATGCACAAAGTGCTTGACTTGGCTGAGAATATTCTGCAGCAATTTATGTGTGTTTGTTTCATCATCTTGTTGTAGTTCTGTTTGTTCTTACAGATGTTTATAAGACAAGAAATTCTTAAAATTTTTCCTTTTTAATTCTGACTTCTAATTGAATGCTTGATTTTAACAATGAATACTTCCTGCAAGCATTAGAGGCATTCAGAACTTGTGCTTCTGCTATGGAATTCTTCAATTTAGTAAGTACTGTACGAATCTTATTTTAAAATCTGATTGTAACGATTAAACCAACTTCTGACTCTGAGACTATCCAATACCGACTGTCATATTATTCAAGAATTTCCAATTCCAGGCCAAATAAGACTCAGATAAGCTCCTGTGATTGACAGTAACACACTAAAATTCACAGCTGCCAACCTCAATGTCAGATCATATTCAACAGAAAGTGAACTTGCACAGTGTTACCCAGGCCTCGGGTGTATTCTGTTTTAAAGGTCCTCTTTCCCATAAGTACTGAGGATTCTGAGGACAGTTATAGGGAAAATGCCAATGACAGAATAGCCATAGAACAAAGAACAATGTGAATTAGTCACTCGTTCCCACCCATTTGCAAAAGTATCTGTTCATGTCAGGTGTCATGTGAAGAGGCATGATGGTAAAGCTAACTTTATGCACATAGTATTGATCTTTGGCAGAGGGAAGGCAAATGATTCTGAAATAATGTAAGCATGAGGAATATGTGCAGATGCACACGTATTCAAACCCTGCCTGAACCAATGCAGACAAGTAGGTCATTGAAAGTCAATGAAAAGCGGGGCAGCTCCCCTGGCCGGAGACATTAACCTGCAGGAGGGATCTTGCAGACAAGTGATCCATTTTAGCTGAGCAGTCATATATTTTATTTATGAATTGATATAAGCATAGAGATGTATAAGGAGAGGAATGCATATAATGTGTACCCTGAAACATACTCCATAATAAAGGTAGATGGAAAGAGAGATTTATACCCACACATTCCCTAATTTAAAGGACAACCCTCTCCCCTTCCCCCCCAGTGAAAGAGAAACAGAGCTCTAATTACAGCCTCAGGGTAGTTAGTGTCTTACTTTCATCCCCCAGCAGGTGTAGTGTTAACCAGCCCTGGGCCCTTGTCTTTATTTAGACCACCTATGCTGCAGCCAGAGCAGTGCTATCAAGGCACAATGGCATCAGGGGACTCATACGCCACTTGGATCAAAAGGGTTGGTCTTACCTTATATTTTGGAAGAGATCACTCTGCCCAGGTTTCCACTCAGGTGTGATCCATCTTAGACAGAGGACCACGTGTTTGCTTAGAATCGTAGAATAAGAGGCTGGGAAGGGATCATCTGATCCACATGCCTCATTTTATAGCTCTGAGACATTCGTCAGCCATTCCAGCTGCTCAGCAGACACAAGAGAGAGGGGGACCTCGGTGTGGTCAGAAGGTGGCAAGATACAGGACATGGAGAAAAGAACATGGACTCTGGAACTAGGCCGAACGTGGTTCACATCTCGGCTGTATGAATCAAGGCACGTTCCTGAGTCTTCTGATCCTACATGTCCTCCTTTGTACAGTGGGAATAATGGTGTGAGTGTGCAGGCCGTCATCTGCAGTTCAGAAGCACAAACATCCCCGATGTTCAACAGTGTCCCTAATTTGTTTGGTGGCAAATCAGAACTGAACTTACTTAAAACCTGATGCGAAGTAATGAGGCTGCACATCATTACTATTTATCTCATGGCAGGTGAGCACCGCACCAGCGTCCAGCATCCAGTGGAGGGTCTTTTAAGCCAAATTAGTCTCTGTGCCTTCATCTCATGGTTGGAAACATCTGGCTCATTTCATGTCCACTGTTCCAGCTGGTGTAGCAGGTTAGGACAGAATGAAGGAAAGAATGGCTGTCTCAGAGCAAGGGGAAGGTGCAGAAGATTCCCCTTGAACTCCATCTCACTAGCTAAGAGCGGAAGTGTGGGGTGAGAGACCCTCTAGTTGGACTCACTTGATGCTCATGTTGGTTCAGCTGCAAATTTCCCTATAGCATGTCCTGACTCCCTCCTCCACTCCACCTTTTAAACCAGAAAAGAGACATCAGAAAAGAAGAGTCAGCTTATAGCTTTGTGAAATTCTGTCATTCTGTAATACATAATTAATTTGAAACAAGGAATGGCATCTCAGAAGGAAAAAAGGCAAAGTGACATTGCAAAAAATTCTTCCAGACGGACTTGAAACCTGCTTTATGGGAGCGGGCTTGAACTAATCATGATTTTCTCCTTCTCCATTATTGGGTAGTTTTGAGTTGGGTTTGTCTTTTTCTTCTCTTATCTTTTCTGAATGCTGACCTGGAAGGCCCCCAACTGTCCCCTTCACATGCCCAGGGAGAACACTTGGCTCTGGCACATGACCAAGACCTCACTAGTGAGGTGGATTGAGAGACAGGGTGTAGGAAGCCATGGGCAGGCTGCCACTCAGAATCAACCCTACCTCCCCGCCTTCCACCCCACAACCTGTTCTCCCATAGAGCCAGAATGTTCTTAGTCAACAGGAAGCTTCTAAGGATGAGAATAATCCTCACCAGCTCAGCCCTTTGGTAGACAGAGACTAACAGCCAAACCCAGTAAGAGTGAACACAGGTGGGGACAGAAAGGGATGAAGCCAAGGAGAGCACTGCCCAAACAGAAGGTGCCAGGTTGTGAAAGATGAGTTTCATTGGCCACTCCGTTCCCAACATCCTCTTTAGGCCAGTTGGAATTCCTCCAGAGCTACCTGCAGTGCTGGCCTGGCAGGGCTGTGTGGCTCCAGCCAATCCCAAGCACTTCTACCCTCAGTTGAATGCACGACATCCCAGCCCTTATGCAAATATTTACTGAGCACCAACTGTGTGTCAGGTCCTGTGTGGGGAGAGATGAATAAAGCAAAGGACCCAAAGCTGTCACCCACCTAGAGGTATCTGGGCAACATGATTTTACTGATTCTCCAAGTAGATTCCACAGACTATGTAGTCTGGGAGATGGGGAAGGTATAAGGGGTGGATGCTGTATCTAAATTTAAGAAACACTCCTTATTGTGGTGTTTAGAAAGATATTTACAACAAAATACTTAATTTCCATCTTCAGGGAGCCCAGAACCCATTTATCATGTAATATCTGTTACCATCCTAAGGTTGTCTGCCATGGAACACACCTTGGGACCCACCCTCTGCTTCATTTCAGCCAGATGAGCTTCAGAATTCAGAATTTTAAAGATGTTAGCAGGGCAATCTGGTGCATCCCTTTTCTATGCTGTGTGGGGTGATTGAGGGCTTCGGCAGAGGGGAAGCAGAAAAGACTCAGCTCCATTAGGCATTGACGCCTGCAGGCCAGGTTTAGAGACAGGCGGTTTCCCATCAGAGTCTGGGGCTGGGACTACCTGACCACCCTACTTATTTCAGCCACAGTCATCCCTTTGCTCACTTATTTAATAAATATGTATTAAGCACCTACTATAGAAACCACAGCATTGAAAATTGGGCATTCCCTGTCATGAAGGAACTCAGTCTACCAAGCAGGATGAAGGGAGGCCTGGCCATTTACTCACAACTTAATGTGATAAATGCCATGATTAGGGATTAGGGGACATCCTGACTTGCCTGGGATAGTGCCAGTTTAACACCTGTTGTACCTGTTGTCCATGTATAATGTATACAGGCACCACCTTTCACCTTCTCAAGTGTTCTAGTTTTGACAATGGATTGCATGGTGCCCCTGGTTATAATGGGTGCAGACTGTAGAGGACCAGAGGGAGGGTCAGGAAAAGTTTCTCAGAGGACCTGACCCCTGAGTTGAGTTCTAAATTACTGAAGGGAGGTAATCAGGGACAGTGTGTAAAGTCTGCACTCAAGCAAAAGAAATAGCAAGTACAAAGGCTGAACAAAGAGAGGGCTCAGCACAAGAGGTTACCTTAAAGGAGAGGCCTCAGAGTCATGAGTTTAGCTTTTCCAAGGGCCATGGCAACCCTTTGATGGGGTTGTGACCAGGGAGTCCCATGATTTGGTCAATATTGCAGAAGAATCTCTCTGGCTATGCAGGGGAAGTGGTAAGCTGGCCTGGTAAGCAGAGCCCCTACACCAGTGGGGGGGCTGCTACACTCACCCAAGGGAAAGCTGCCAGAAGCCAGGGGCAGGAGCTGTGGGCTAGAGAGAAGGGATGGTTGGTGGGTGGATGGATGGATGGATGGATGGATGGATAGGGAGGTCTTCAGCAGGTGAAGTAAACAGACTTGGTAATTGATTGGCTGTGGTGAGGAAGGGAGAGGGAAAAGTTGAAGGCGAGGCCATGCTTAAGCATGAAAGTAGATGACGATGACATTCTCAAGGAGACAGGCATATGGGGGAAGGAACAGGTCTGGGGGAGGCATGAGTTCAAGTTTGGTAAAGACAAACATAAAGTGAGCTTTCTGTGTCTGAGTCTTTGCCTTTTTCTAGCGCTTCGGGACTGAAAGGGTAAAGACAAAGGGACAGTTAAAAAAAAGGGATTCAGAAACATTCTTGAAACTAAATGAAACAAAAAGCCAAGTCAAGCTATACAGGAGCAACCTTGTTCCTGGCACAATGAATCACTGGCTGTTCTTTGGGAGGCAGTGAATTGAGCCTCCAACGCTGAGCTCCTGTGTTTAGCCCCACTACAGAGCTGGTACAGACAAGGGCCCTGTGATCATCCTCCCACCCAAGCTAAGCACAGGGCCTTTGCCTCCCAGCCTTTGCTACGGCTGAGCTCAGCTGGGGGGACCAGCATTTACAAAGTAGCCTCAGCCCCTCACAGGCTGAGGCAGATTTACAGGCTGAGTGTCTCTAGAAGACATCTACCAGCAACATCCACTCACTTGCCACTGCTTCCCTGTGCACCAAACACCTCAGGGGCCATGGTGCTGGCTGGACAAGGGCAGGGGCAATTGGATTTATATTGGCTTTGGACAGAATCAGAGGTCTAACTTGCATGAAGGCCACTGGATCTTCCAAGGTTGTTTAAAGTCCTCTGGTCTTTTATGTGACCATTTTTAGATTTAGGTCCACGGCTCCAAATTTTATTAATCATATCTATCTTGGTCTCATTATATGAGAAATTACAGTGACAATATTTCTGTGGTGATAGTACTCTTCCCAAGCACAGAACAAGAAAACTGGGTAACGTCACCATCAATAATGCTCTACCTAGTAGATGAGTCTGTAGCAGGAGGCGTCCTCTTCATAGCTGTCTTAAAATTATCTCATTGAAAACTGGCTCAGTAACCACAATGAGCCCAGCGTCTAAAACCCTGAGCCATCTGAAGATGTATTATTAAGCACTCCCCTAAAGGCTTTCTGTCATAACCCAGAGGACCAACCTTTGCATATAAAGCAAGAAAATTCAAGTTTTCTTCCATAAATTGTTACAATGACCCAGAGCCAAGGTTTACCATCCTGTTAGAGAAAGCCTAGAAGGAACTCTTGACCCTGAAAATCCAAACAAGAAGAACCTGGACTGTGTATGAACCTGATACTTAGCAACCCCAAGAACCCTGTGGATATTTAGATTTTATAGGGTATGATGTGCTTTTTGAGTTTTGTTAAAATGGGAGCCTGGGCTTAGCTTTTTTATCATGCTTTCTTTGTGTATAGCTGGGATTACAATCATCATAATCAAGCATTTAAGCAAACAAAAATAATCATTTGAAGGCTATTTTCCATAAGCCCTTTCGTTCTCAATTCACTACAATTCCATTCAGAAGGAAACGTTCCATTTTTCCTATTGTAGTCCTGTCAGCAGTAAAAGTAATGACCAGTTCTCTACTTATAAAATTAATTCCATTTCAGTTTTTCTGAATTAAAAACAAATCAATCAAAAGCTTTCATGTCTTTTACAGGAAGACATTTTTTGGCACAGACCAGAATCTACTGGAGAACGCCATTCTAGTTTTACCTAAAAGCAAGCAGTTGGTGCAATTTTGAACCTTTCTTGAAAAATCAAGTAGTTTATCCCCTGTAAGTTTTTTTCCATCTCTAAAATCTCTCTTGGGGTTCACTTCCGGCAACTGCTCCCCTTAACCCAGGCCATGTCTATCTAAAGTGCAAAGGTCTATAGGTGCGACAATTCCATAAACTCACTCACTGTTTATTCCATCACCACTAAAGGACAAGATGCTATGCAAAGTCTGGGGAAATGATTGTACTGGTCAGCTCAAACAGCAGCATCGGGAATTATTGCAAACCCTGCAGGAATAGCTATACAGTCAGAGCCTTCATTGTGTGGGTAAAGAAAAATAATTTGCAAGAGTAACTCAAAATAATCGGCGATCTGCTTCAGGTTCTTCTTTCAGTTTCAGTAACCTGTGAATCATAAAAATGAGACACAAAACGACAAGGAGAGCAATGGGAAGCACTTCTTAGAGTATAAAGGGGTAAAGGAATATTTGATTCTTCCCATTCTGGTCCATAGCACCCTTTGATACGTGCCTCTTAACAGGCTACTTTTTGAACCATCAAGTAAATCTTAGTTTGCCAGTTTAGAAGCTTGCTAATGAAGCAAAGCAAAGCAAAACCATTGGCTTGGTGCATTTACACCATGGACAGAGGTCAAACACAAAGGAGATGTTATCAGCTTTGCCACCATCTCCCAGTCAGTGCTAACCTAGAGCTGCTTTGCTGGGCATTCTTGGGCCGCCCCTGAACCCTGGCCAGCCCAGGTACCGGGATAGAGCAGGGCCTGAGATGTGGAGAATTTGGCTGACCCACACTGTGGGAGAGGTCCAGAAGTAGGGGAGCCTCACTTCGCTTTGAGATTTCTAACGACGTGGGCTGTAAGGACTCGAGGATGTCCTGCGACAGCACTAGTTTCACAGTCTGTCAGGTATTATGAAGCATTATTCTTACAAGTTTGAAGCTAATCTGAGTTATTTGTTTCCTGGGGGAGACATTAGAAGATCTGAATATAAGCTGCAGTCATTGAAACCTGATGTGATTGCTTTCCAGATTCGTTTAGATCTAGATAGAGCCGCATCCCTAACCTGGAAAGAACCAAGGGGAGAAAAAAGAATGTCACTCCATAGCACAAAACAATGGCAGCTTTAGCCTGAGCAAAAACACTCTGTGAGGTCCCAGCTGATAGGAAGATTGGTAGCTGGAAGGAATGTCACCAAGCAGTAAGCACCAGTGCTCTGGGGGGAGCCTGGGCACTGCCTGTACTGAGAATGCCTTAGATTCCTTTTGTAATGTCAGAGCTTTGAATGGCATCAAGCCTCTGTGGCCCTGCAGAAGCCCTCAGATGGAGCCCCAAAATCCTTGCCTTGGCCTCCTCCAGATCCTTGGGAAGTTCATAGCACCTCTGTGCCCACTGACTTTGTGTGCACAGGCTCAGGGCCTCACCATGGCCCTCAGGTCCTGGGAAGTTTTGTTGAGACCCTTAACCCTTCCTCCCACTGCTACCTCCAGAGCACATACACATTACCCTCCTTGGCGAGCACTGTTAAAATCAGCAACAGAAAAAAGAAACTCAATTAGAACAAAATGATAGCTATCATTTAGTCAACAGATGACATATGAAATATGAAAACTTTCTAGCTTCTAAAATCAACTTTAGAATGTCCTTGACCTCCCCTTTGCTGGTTGAAGGAGGAGAGAATCTTTCAGTCCTTGGGTATATTATTAACCCAATATCCCAGCCTCTCCTGGGTTCTGGCTTTAAGCCATATCTCATACTTCCTCAAGGGTGTATTCAATTCCCAAAAATGTTCAACACACCACAGCTCATAAATAGAAACTCAAAACTTTAATAGAGAGAAAGGGGCAGGGGAGATGGAAAGATCTTAGTTTCTCTTCCATAGTCCTCTCCTCTTCTTTTTTGTCAAAGAACCAGGGACACATGAGAAAAAATATTAATGCTCCCACTGCTGAAAATGGAAGTCTCCAGTAAACTGCCCAGAGAAAATCTTTATAAACCAGACCGTGACTAGTTCTCCCCATCCAAGCCCCAAGAATCATGCCACCAGGTGCCCCGGTTGTTTCACCTGTTAGGTAGGCAGCTTCAGGTATGAGTGAAGCTGAAGCAGCCTCAGAGAATGCAGAAAAGCAAAGGTCTTTTCCAAGAGGCACTTCTGATGACTTTCACCAAGGCCAGGGACGTGATTCGTGCTGCACTGAGCTCCAGAGTATGACACTGCTTTGCTGTGTACCCATGGACTGGCTCCTTTGCTTCCCCGTGCCTCAGTTCCCTAACCCTTATAGTAAGGATAATGACTAGATGACCTCCTGGGATTAAAGGAGATTATTCATGTAAAGCACTTAGCACAGAGGATGTAGTAAATGTTTGACACCATTAATATCGCAGTTGTAAGCCAGCAAGTCAGAGAGGCATGAGCTGGCTGCTTTGGGTTCTCACTTAGATCAGAAACCAATAGTGTTGCATAGAACCAGGGAACAAGAACAGTGGGACTTCATCCCTAGTACGGAAAGGATCGTTGCTATCAGTGCATATTGATCTTCCCTAACCTTGTTTGTGGTCAACCAATGGGGATCTTAAAGATTTAAGCCTCCTGCAGTTCCAAAGGATCCTGGTGAGTGTATCATTCATTCTTTCAGCAGAAAGTTTTGCAGGGCTTGGCAGGTTAGCCATAAGTGATAGCTTCAGTATGGAGGGAGCATGGCTAAAGAGCAAAGGCCCCCCAACACCACAGAGTGGTTCCCACAGGCTTCAAGTTTTTTGAAGAAGTATTTAAATGGTTAGGAGATTGTCTAGACCAGCGATTTTCAACCAGTGTGCTGCAGTACACTGGTATACCATGAGAGGATCTTAGGTGTGCCATGAAAATTTTTAAAGATCATTAATTAATTTTCCAAAGAAGTTTAAAGCACAGGAATTTTTTTTTTTTTTTTTTGATCAATATAATTTAAGTGTGCCACAGAAGTTTAACTACAGGTTCAACTGTGCTGTGAGATAAAAAAAGGTTGAAAAACACACCGGTCTAGACACTGAGGTTCTATAAGGTTGAGGTGGAAATCTCATAAGATCCACTTTCCCTACCAAAATTCCAGTTCCCTATGACACAGATGAAGTGGAAAAGTCCACAAAGTAATCATATTTCCGAGAAACTGCCGATACTTCCCACCCATGACCACCGCTGAGTAATAGAGGGATGTAAATGAGGAAAAGTTCTCCTTCCTGTTAAAATATTTAGAGAGGAATTCTGGCTGAAGGTCATACTCATGTCAGCCTTCCCAATTCCTGAGGGCGATTTCAAATTGAGTTTCAAAAAAAGGCGGAGTGCCAACTCCCACAGAAATTTTTGGAGCTGGCATTAAATGAATCTTTTTTCACACAAGCCCTAGCAGCAGTTGGATATTAACAAGGAGAAAAGAACAATTATCGTTTGGGACTCCAAGTGCCACTTTATGTCACTTTAAAGAATGAATAGACTTCCAGCTCCACTCAGCTGTCTTTTCACAATTACAAAGCAATGGTAAATAATCATGGCAAATGGAAGGTTTGATTTAGGAGAGCGAAATTGTGTAACGACTCGGTACTTTCTCTTCCTTTCCTGTGGCAGGACAAAGAGGACAGCTCCTGCCACAGGCTTGGCTGAAGTCCAGATCTGCACCCTATGAAAAAAAAAAAAAAAAAAAAAAAAAAGGCCCTGGAACTATTTATTAAAGCAGATACACAAACAAACCTACCAAGACTTCATTATGTTTTGTAAGGAAAGAATAATCATATCATGAGTCATGGTTTAATTTGCTCTCTAGTGGTTTTATTTAGCCAAGTGATATTTGTTCATGCCAATGAAATTTGAGTGGTTTTAATAGAAAGAGCATCTTTCCATTTTCTCAGCACTCTAGTTTCCAAGTAGCCGTCTGAGCTCTACTCCTGGGAAGATGTGTTGATATGGTAGATAGGAGCAGGATTCTCTTTTTGCACCCATAATTCACTCCAACACAGGTTTTATATTTACCCTGAAAGGGGTCTAGACCCCAGGTAGGAAAGACTTTGATCTTGGACCCAAAAGCATCTTATCCAAACACACATCCATTTAATCTTGCAACTCAAGAGTTTTCCAAAGTGGTTTGGGAGGACCAAGAGGACCACAATAGAATTCACAGAAGAGGCTCACAGGTGTGCCCAGGAAGCCAGTTATCTGTACTACCCAATCTCAGGAGAGAAGCTTCGGGTCTCAGTAAGGTGTTAGGGCCACATAAAGCATTCCTAACACAGGCAGTCTCCTTCTAGGGAATTTCAGGAGGAGTGAGGTCTTGTATACAGGAAAATATAAGGGCAAATGAGAACTGCCCTTGGGAAATCCAGGCAGTCTGAGATCTGTGGCTGCTGTTGTTTTTCCCACCTTTCTGTGCAGTAGCCAATCCCTTGCCCAACCATCTCACACTCTGTCCCTGAGGTCCCCACCCAATCCCATTTCCCATGACTACCTACTAACTAAAATAAGGTACAGGTATATATTTTGGGATAATGCCCTTCCCAAATCCTGCTCAAGTCTTGTGGAAACAAAGAGGAATGAGACAATGTTCCTCCCTCCCTCAAGGGGCTCACCATCTAATGGCAGAGGGGATATATAGTCAAATAATTCTGATATTTTCTAATAAATGTAACCAGAGTAGTCTAAGTGAAGGCCTGTAGCAGCCCCAAAGAAATTCTCTAGTTGGGTAGAGAGGTAGTGACAAAGAAGAGGTACTACTTAAATTGGGCCATCTATTTGTTAGGATTATATTTGGCTGCATGTAAAATCCAAACAATGGATTAGTTGAAATAGAAGTATTTGACCTCAGTAAAAGAAATCTGACATTAAACAATCTATGGCTGGCAACAGAGCTCCTTGATGTCATCACTACTCCCACAGTCAGTCCTCTTAGCTTTCTTCTCTACCATCTTTAGTATATAGGGTCTGTCCTCAAGCTTACCTCCTGGACCCAAAATGGCTGCTGGAGCTCTAGACAATTCATTCAACTTCTAGGCAGGAAGTTTAAAGAAGCTTCTCTAGAAGTTCCACTCAAGAACTTCTTCCATTTCATTGGCCACCCACTCTTCTTAGAAAATAGAACACCTTAACAGATTGTAGCTTCTATAGTAAGGAAGAGAAGGAGACAGGATGTTGGAGAGGCAAGTAGCAATCCACTTCACAGGCTTCAAGAATAAATGAGCCTTCCTAGAAAGAGAGAAAAGACGTTCCTGGTAATGGGAACAGGGTGCAAAGACAAAAGTCTATAAAGCATTTGGTGGATACCTCTGAAAGGCCTTCCATGCCAGCCTTAGTAAATCAACCTTGTTCTTTAAGTGAGTGGATTTGAGGGTAATGAGTTATAGTTGTTTATGTGGAACCCCAAGATTAAAAAGCTAAGAGAAGCAGGACTGGCTCAAGATACAAGAGGAGGAAGAGAATTGTGCTTTAATTGTGATGTGAGATGGAGGGTGATAAGAGATCAATGAGACTTCAGAGGCAGTTAAAGTGGAGCATTGCCTAAATGAGTTTAGGACTTCCAAGTGCCAAGATGAAAAGAAAAGCTATTCAAATAGAAGGAACAGCATGCAAAGGCCTGAGACACAGTGAAACAAACAGGAATTAGGCTTAATTTCATTTATCAGAAACGAAGACTTGTGAAAGGATGCGGAAAATAGGTTAGAAAGGAAAGTAGGGCAGGATCAATGGACAGTGGTACAGTCCAAGTAGCTAGCCAAGGACACATCCATGATGGAGGGCTCTGATCTCACCACGTGCCAGCCCAGTGGTGGCAGTTGTGCCTTTGTATACCAATTTATTTTGATAAGTTTGGAGATATCCTTGAAGCCTAGATTCTCTCTCTTTTTAAATTTTTTTTTATTAAATCATAACTTTGTATATTGATGCATTTCTGGGGTTCAGGGTACTGCTTCGATATACAAAGGGAAACACTTACATTGAACTAAGTAACATATCTATCACAATTATACTCATTTCTTAATAGTTTTCAAATGTACCATTGCATCATGCACATTAGGTGAGGTCCCTCTGAATACCTTCCTCCTCCCATATCCCCCCTCCCCTTCCCTCTCTCTCCTCTTCCCTTCTATTTTCTGGACTATAATTATGTTTTGCCATTCATATAAATGTGTAGGTGGTTATATATTAATTTCATAATAGTATTGAGTAAATTGGATACTTTTTTTTCCATTTTTGAGATACTTTACTAAGAAGAATATGTTCTAGCTCCATCCAGGTAAACATAAAAGATGTGAAGTCTTCTTCTTTTTTATGGCTGCATAGTATTCCATGGTGTACATATACCAGAATTTATTAATCCATTCATGGGTTGATGGGCACTTGGGCTGTTTCCATGTCTTGGGAGTCTAGACTCTCAATACACATAGACCTCTGGATAAGGCACAGACATATGAAACCTGAATATAGATCCATATGTATCTAAAGGACAGGATTCTGCAGTAAGACTAAATCTACTACTCAATTTTGAAGTTGATTCTGGCGCCTTCCCTGCCAAAGCAATTGCATTCTGACTCCTTCTAGTCGCACAACCACATAGTCCTCAAGTCAGCTGGCCCCTGAGGAAAGACAGTGCTGGCATATCCTCCCCCTCCTCCAAGGAGCTCCCTCTCTCCACTTGGGGGCTGTGAATGTGACAGATCCTTTGAAAATGTGATTTTCAAACCATATGTATCTATCCGTTATGGGTCATTGAATCATTTCAATAACTTAGGACCTGCAATTTTTTTAATAAAATAGCCTATTCTGACTAATAGTCTAGACTATACTGTGGTAATGAATGCTCCAAAAATGTCAGTGAGAGCAGCTCTCACTTTCAAGGCTGCTAAGGATGGGAGTGACTTTCTGGGGCAACTGTCCTCCATGTGCAATGTTTTATTTCTCTCACTTTCAAGGCTGCTAAGGATGGGAGTGACTTTCTGGGGCAACTGTCCTCCATGTGCAATTCAGTGATCCTGACAGTGTTGCCTTGTGGCTTCTTCCCCTCAAGCTGAGTCCTCCTAGGGTCACTGTAACTAGGAAAGAGGCAGCTGGAGGGGGTACCTACTGGCTTATGTTTCAGTGTAGAAGTGGCACTAGTCACTCATGACCACAGCACATTGGCCAAGTTAGTTATATAGCCTCACCTTGAAGTTCAAGGACACTGATGTACTCATTATAGGTACCTGAAAGAGGAGAACCAGATATTGGTAAAACTAGCTAGCAATATCTAGGATAAGCAGAAGACAGATGGAATGGAATGGAATAGGATAGATTCAAGTGCATCACAGAAGTATTTTTAGTGTTATATGTGCATGGTTTAGCAGATGTTGGGGCATGTTGTGAAATGTATTTCTAGGTAGGGGGTAGAGGTAAAATAAAGGGGTAAAGTGACTGAATCTGGAAAAAAAAAAATGTGCCTGGAAAGGATAAGGAGATTATTTATGACATGTGAGCCAACAAAGGGCTCACCTTTGTGTCTGCTTTAAGAAAATAGAGTCTCTAAAGTCTCCCAGTCTTCATTTTGTAGTGCAAAAATACCCAATGTCACATACTTTGACTCCTGTGACAAACTCAGTGGGTAATATTCAGCCTTGCCTCTGTGAGGGAGAGGGTTATTATTATGCTTTTGTCTTCCTCAAAGAAACTCAGGCATACATTCTACTAAAGGGGTTGTTAAACGGCAGGAAGGAAAGATGTGCATAGAGCAATGTTTTCCAACCTTTCTCATCTCATGGCACACTTAGGCCTATAGTTACAGTTCCATAGCACACTGAAACTATGTGGATCAAAAAAGGAAGGCAAAAAAAAGGAATATAATTGCTGTGCTTTGAATTTCTTCTGAAAATAATTTAATTAATGGTCTTTAAAATTTTTCACAGCACACCTAACATTCTCTCACCGCACAACAGTGTAGTTTGCACTGCCATAGAGTATGTGAAAATTAGAAGGTGGCCATAAGGACAACAAGGACCTTGAGAAATAAACAAGATGATGAGAAAGGGCTGCTCTGAGGTGACATTAAAAACATGATGTCCAACAAGAAAACATCCGCCTTCTAAGTAAGCACCTCACTTCTATGGAAACATGGATCACTGCTGTGTCAGAGCAGTCATTGTGCTAGAGCTCAAATGAAATCCTGCTGTGAAACTGTGATGTTGGTCACGAAACAAGGAGCAGCACCTCCCTGGGTGCTGCCACGTGAGGCACTGAACCTAAAAGAGAAGGGAATCTTGGGAAGAAACCTTGCAATATCTTTCTCAGGACTCCTGCAATAAAAGAAATAGTATGAGGGCGGCGCCTGTGGCTCAAGGAGTAGGGCGCCAGCCCCATATACCAGAGGTGGTGGGTTCAACCCCAGCCCCAGCCAAAAACTGCAAAAAGAATAATAATAATAATAATAATAATAATAATAATAAAGAAAGAAAGAAAAAAAAATAGTATAAAATCTGCATGCCATATGATAGGTGTTATAGGGGTAAGTTGACTTGGCAAATTTGGAAATATATTTTCAACACTTTTAACTCCAATGGGCACAGTGAAAAAATAATATTACCTAACATTTTTTGAGTATTTATTATGTGCCCAGAACTGTGCTGATACCTATTTTTATCTCACTTAATCCTCTTCTACCTGAGTGTACCACTGGAAGTTATGTCTGTTATTTTCATAAGGCTCAATAAGCTTAGGAAATTTGTTCACTCATAGATAATAAGTAGCACAGCTATGATTCAAACCCAGTTTGTCTTTTTAACCACTACAAAAAATAAACAGAAAACATGGTATGATTCAAGTATTATTCACCTAGAACTGAAACAGAATACATTTCTGTTTTAAGCCACCCAGTTTGTGGCCTTTTGTTATGGCAGCCCCGGGAAACAAATGCACAAGGTAATTGCAGCCTCCAGATAATTACCTAGGCCGATCTAACACAGCACTGAAAAAAATCGAGGCACAAAAATCTGGGGACTTTCCATCAAACTGAGAAGCAGTCACAGCAGCCTGCCCCATGACCCTCTGTGGTTAGTGTTTGGGATTTGCTGTCTTCCTCCCCAGGAAAACACTGAAGGTTGTTTCCTACACTGCAGTTGCTGGTGTAGAAGTGACTGTTTCCATCTTCCCAGAAGCAGAAGATGATACAATTGTGCATCCTCCTGGGATTCCTGCCCATGCCTACACCCCAGGTCCCTCTCAGGCACACACTCCATTCTGGGAATCCAGGGGAAGGCCCAGCCTGATAACATACTGAGTGAGCTGGTCACCTCCATCTTAAATGTGAGTTCTAGGGAAGCCAGCTGAGACTCCAATCTCAAAAAGTGCTGGGGGCAGAAATCAAATGGAAATTTCTCCCCAACTCAGAGGATAGACTTGGTACACAAGAACAAACTTACTTCTCAGAGCCCATTTCTCTGACATGCTATCAAGGAAATGACCTCTAAAGGCCTGTTGTCAAAACCATGAGCTAACAGGGCATCTGGATCTGGGTGGCCAAGACTCACTCCATGTGAGCAGCAGCAGCATTTTTCTCTAAAACTGTTTTCCTTCAAAAATAGCCTAAGTCAAATGTAACACTCCATATGGCACAATAGATTTTATTTTATTTTATTGGTAGGCAGCAAAGATTCCTGGGAAATCTGTTGATCCCTTTGTGTGTCCAAAGGGAAAAGTTTTAAAGACATAATAACAAGAATAGAAGAAATAGAAGTAATATTATTATTATTATTGCTATTAAGGTACTGTGCAGCTCATAGATGCAACATCTCCAAACCCAGAGTCCTTTGAGAAACCAGATATTATTATTCTCTGCATCATTTAGACCAGTGGTTTTTCAGGGTAATCACTAAAGTGAAGATTACTCGGTCCCCCTCTACTGATTTACTGGGTCAGAAGGGACCTGACCAACCTCCTGAGAAACCAGGAGGTCAGGCTGAAGGGCCCAAGAATCTGCATTTAACACAATATGAGGTGCTGATACAGATGGTCAGGAGAAATTCTGTCTTATTTTAGATAATTCTATATTAAGATCTGAAGATGTGGATCAGGTGAGCTCTCAGGTTTCCTTCAGACTCATGATTACAGTATGTTCCCTGGTTATCTTGACTCCATTTGCCCTACTTAAGTTTGTTGCTTTGGAATCTTAGAACTATCTTCTTTCCTTTAACCTTTCCAATAACCACTGCCCTTTCTCTGTCCTTGGAGTGTCTGTCTGGATGTGAGGAGTCAAATAGAATCATCTGAACATTTGAGAGGTAGATCCTATAGTTATCACTGCTTAACCAACACTGGCACAAGTAGGATAGAATACGCATACTATTTCATTGGCCTTTAATCTGCCCTCTTTCTTATAACCTAATCACTATTGACTAGAGTTTCCTAACTCTGGTCTCTCAGGGAGTATGGATAGGTTTCAAGGCATCTGGGAACTGGCTGAAATGTCATGTGGAATTGTATGTAAATGATGATAACTCAGGCATTTTTTTCAAGGGTACACAACCATGTCCATGGAAAGGTAAAACTACGGCTGCAGGTGTCATCTAACTCACTTAGTTGTGACATAGGAAGTTCATTTTGAAAATTCTAAGCTATATTATTTGTATCACGAACAGTTCCTATTCATCTTAGGCAGCTATGCAGAGTATAATATTAAAAACGGTAACTAGTCCATGTTCCTCCTATTCATTAGTAATGTGCTATATACTTACTAATTACCCAGGATAAAAGATCAAATAAAAAAGTTCTTGGAGACTCTGGGAAGGTGGCTGTAACAGCATCGACAACACAGTCTTCTAACCTTTCCACATCCATACATAAAGACAAGCAGGACAATCAGATAACAAAACCAAAAACCCGTGAAGACATTTATAATACAACTAGGGGCAAGTTTTCTCACAAACTCCAAATTACAAGTGGGTAAAGACAAACCACCAGTGCATGCAGGTCTGTGCAGGAGAAAAAAAGAAGCAAGTAGGTAGCATCTGATGGACCTGATGATAGGAGAACCCCTAAATTGTAAAGCAATCACACAAAGGAATAAAAAGGATGTATATGGTACCATTATAGAAATTCACCAAAATACAATGACAAACAAGAAGAAAAGTAACAAAAAATTAATAAAACAAGAAAATAATTAACAATATGATAGGAATAAAGCTTTGCATGTTGATAATAATCTTGAAAATAAATGGACTAAATTCTCCACTTAAAAAATATAAAATAGCTGAATGGATTTTAAAAACATGGTCCAACTATATGCTGCTTAAAAGAAAGTCACTTTCCAGTAAAGACGCACTTAGACTGAAAGAAATGGAAAAAGGTATTTCACACAAACAGAAACCAAAAGCTAGCAGGAGTAGGTATACTTACATCAGATAAAACAGACTAAGTCAAGCATAGTTAAAAATAAAAAAGACAAAGAAGATCATTATATAATGTGACAAAGGGGTCACTCTACCAAGAGAATATAATAATTCTAAACATATATGCATCTAATATACACAATGTAAGGTTATACAGGACACCCCCTGGATGAAGGGGCCAACTATAACTTGAACTTTACCTTAGAAATGCAAAATATGTAACCTAATCATTTGTACCCTCATATTAATCTGAAATTAAAAATAAATATATATAATGTATGTGTATATATACACATCTGTGTGTGTGTGTGTGTGTGTGTGTGTGTGTATCCAACTCAAGGAGTGTCCATATTCATAAAGCAAATATTACTAGATCTAAAGAGAAACAGAGTGTAACACCATAGTAGAGGACTTCAACACCTCACTCTTAGCATTAAACAGATAACCTGGACAGAAAATCTAAGAAACATTGAACTTAAATTGGACTTTAGACCAAACAGACTTATACATTTATAAATAGTCTATCCAACAACTGCAGAATATGTATTATTTTCAGTAGGACATGAAATGTTCTCCAAGATTGACCATATGTTAGGCCGCAAAACAAGTCTCCACATCATTTTTTAAAATTGAAACCATAACAAGTATCTTCTATACCACAATAAAATAAAACTAGAAATCAATACCAAGAAGAATCCAGAAACTATACAAATACATGGAAATTAAACAACATGCTCCTGAATGACCATTGGATCAATGCTGAAATTATGATGGAAATGAAAAAAATTCCAGAAACAAATGAAACATAACAAAATTTGTGGGATTCAGCAAAAGCCCTGCTAAGAAGAAAGTTTATAGCAATAAATGCCTAAATGTAAACAGTAGAAAAATTACAAATTAACAACCTAACAATGCCCCTAAAGGGACTAGAAAAGCAAGAACAAGTCAAACTCAGAATTATCAGAAGAAATAAAAATCAGAACAGAACTAAATGAAGTAAAGACAATACCAAGGATCAACAAAATATAAAATTTATTCTGTGAAAATATAAAATTGATAAACTGCTAAACCCATCAAGAAAACATATATACAAAACCCAAATATATGAAATCATAAATGAAAAAAGGAAACATTACAATCTATATATACCACAGAAATGCAAAAGACTAAACACTATTATAAACTGTATACTCACATACTAGAAAGTTTAAAAGAAACAGAGAAATTCCTGAAAAGATACAAGCTACTGAGGCTGAACTGGGTAAAAATAGAAAACCTGAATGTTCCAATAAGGAGTGCTGAGATGAAATCAGTACTAAAGTCTCCTAAAGAAAAGCCCAGGACCAGATGGATTCATAGCTGAATTCCACAAAATAGGCAAAAAGAATTAATACCAATACTCCTGAAACTATTCCAAAAAAGAAAAATAAATACCAAAACAGAGAGAATTTTCCATAACTCATCCTATGAGGCCAGTATCACTCTAATACCAGAACTGGACAAGAACACACACACACACACACACACAAAAACTACAGGACAATATCCCTGATGAACATAGATGCAAAAATCCTCTACAAAATACTAGCAAACAGAATTCAACAATACATCAAAAAGATAATACATCATGATCAAGTGGAATTTATTCCAGGAACACAAGCATGATTCAACATATACAAATCAATAAACTTCATACATCACATCAACAGAATAAAGGACAGAAACTGTAGGATCGTGTCAATACATACAGAAAAAGTTTTTGATAAAATTTAACATCTCAAAGGGGTCAGAGACAAGATGGCTGACTGAAGCCAGCTTTCCACAGAGGCTCCCATCCAGAAGGAGAGTTAAAGGATAGAAATTTAGCAAGTAAGCTGGTGGATTAGAGCTGCACCAAGAGAGAAGGTTGAAGAATGCACATCAACCCTGCTGTGGTGAGCTGCAACCCCATGGATACAAACAAAAGGTACAAAATCCATCACTAAATAGATGGGAGTCCCCTTCCCCATGAGAATGGCTCAGAGTGCCCCACAAACAAACGAGCAGAGTTCAAAGGTCCTCCCACAATACTCCTTGGGAGAGACCCTCTAAAAACTGGACCTATCTCCCCTACTTAAGTGCCACGGCATTCTCCTGCCAGGCATAAAACTGTATAAAACTGTATATATTCTCTACCTGCAATTCTGAGCTCCCAGAATTCCCCTCCACTCTCAGTCTGAGGTCTGGAGGCCTGTCCCCCAGGAGTCCAGATTCTTGGGTGATTTCTTGAGGGGTGTGGACAGGGCCTAGACTGCAATTGGTCAATGCTGATTCTGTGGCACAGGAGTGAGGAGAGGATGGTTGGTTGCAAGGAAACCACTCCGGAGCGGTGGTGCCCTGAGGTGCAGAGCAACAGCCATTTTTGGCAACAATAGGGCTCATCCCTGGATATTCCAAAGCCACATGCCCTGTCTCCCTGGGCAACCAGAGGAAGTCGGGCATCTTCTTAGGTGGCAACCACCGCAAAACAGATCTGGGACGGAAACACAGACCCCATGAGTAAAGGGTTTGCCTGAGGCGGTACCGGCCTGGTTGGAGTGCAGGGACTAAAAATGCATGCACAGAACCAGGAAATTCCCACAGTGGGGCTGACCCAGAGGACCACTTTACTAAGCCTAAGACTCACCCAGCCCTCATGGGATCGTCAGCCTATAGACAAAGACAGGGCCTGAGGCACAGGTTCTGGGAACTCAAAACAGCTTCTCTTCTGCAGGGGAATTTAGCAGGGACAGAAAAAAATCCTGCAAAGTTTTCTGTTCTGTCAGTAGCATCAATCAGGGATGGGGCTGACTCTGAGTGAACACCCCCCAGCCTCCATCAAGCACCTAGGTTGTCAGGCCTCACCTCTCCCTGCTGTATAAAAGCAGTGAGGAACGGCCTGGCTGAGCAGACATAGATTTCCTTGTGATTCAGGCAGGTGCAAACCCCTGGAGTATCTGCTCACTGGAGGCAACTGGGTCAAAGTCCTACAGGGCTATCAATGACTGGGTATAACAGAGGTGCAAGGTGGGGAAGGAAGGATCAACCTTTCAGACTAATCTATTTGCTGGGTGGGTCCTCCTGACTGCACAGAGCACCAGAGCAAGTAATATTTGAATTGTCACCAGAGGCCTGCGATCCAGTTGCCAGAGATCTTTTAAACTCTTCCACCTGAGACAGGTGCTGACTGAGACAATTGATTAGGACCTTTTGAACTGAGCCAATCTCCCGAGGACTATTCAAGTGGTGCCTTGGGTGTGTGGTTGTAGGAATGTTTGATTTTCCTTTTCCAATTGTTCCCTGTGGGGGGCAGGGTGACTTAATTGCTGGCATTTCTCCACAGCTGACACTTCAACCCAGAGTAACTGTTTCACTAGGGTGGGACAGAGACCTGCAAAAAATAAGACAGAGCCACTTAGCCCCACCACACCAAACAAGTCCCCAGTTTCTCAGGCCATAGCACTGTACTGGTCCTCTACAAAGCTCCAGGGGAAAAGTCAAATGGTGTAAAATAATAATGGGGCAGAATCAGCGGAAACACTCTGGTAATATGAATAACCAGAATAGATCAACAACCCCCCCCCCCAAGGAAAGATATGGCAAATGTAACTGAGGATCCCATTCATAAACAGCTGGCCAAGATGTCAGAAATTGAATTAAGAATTCGGATTGCAAACAAGATTAATAGAATGGATGAAAATTTGGAATTAGAAATTCAAGGAGCAATTCAAAAGTCAGAACTGGAAATTCGAGGAGAAATTTAAAAGTTGTTTCAAGAATTTAATGAAGTTAAAGACAAAACCACCAAAGATTTTGACGCACTGAAGCAAGAATTTGCAGCTCTCAAAGATCTGAAAAATACAGTAGAATCCCTCAGTAACAGAGTGGAGCAAGCAGAAGAAAGGATTTCTGACATTGAAGACAAAGCCTTTGAACACTCCCAAACTCTCAAAGATGAAGAGAAATGGAGAGCGAAAATGAATCATTCTCTCAGAGAGCTCTAGGATAGTATGAAGAAGACTAATATCCACCTCGTTGGAATCCCTGAAAGTGATGAAGTGGCCTCGCAAGGCACAGAGGCCCTTCTCCATGAAATTATGAAAGAGAATTTTCCAGATATGCCAAGAGATTCTGAAATTCAGATAGCAGACAGTTTCAAAACCCCACCACGACTCAATCCCAATAAGACATCTCCCAAGCATATCATAATTAACTTCACTAAAGTTAATATGAAGGAGAAAATTCTGAAAGCAGCCAGATGCAAGAAATCCATTACCTATAAAGGGAAGAATATTAGAATAACTGCAGATCTCTCTGCTGAAACTTTTCAAACCAGAAGAGGGTGGTCATCAACTTTTAATCTCCTAAAGCAAAATAACTTTCAACCCCAAATCCTGTATCCAGCTGAACTGAGTTTCATTTATGATGGAGAAATTAAATACTTTAAT